>PVJA010001080.1:0-76919 GCA_004027025.1 Myocastor coypus | reverse complement strand
GAGTCTTTAATGGTCAGAAGTTCTAACATTAATAGGAAACATAATAAACTTGTGTGAATTGCACACTAGAAACCTGATTCCCACTGACACTGGAAAGCAGATGTGGAATATCTTTAACCTTTCAGAGGTTTAACAGATTGATTTCAGACTCATAGCTTTCTGGGAAAAGCAAAGATCCCCCAAAGGATTTTAACTATCACTGGAATTATGCAATGCATGGCAGCTAGTGGGTTGAAGACAGATCCCCCTCCCTGGTTCTTACTAAGAAATCAATTTCATTTGTGTCATCAAAATAATTAAAAGTACTATTTTAATGAGATGATGTGATACTTACTCTAATATAGAACCGTATTACAAAACACACAAAGTCACTGATCACACATCACAGTATAATAAAATAAAAGACTAACCATGAACTTAAGATCAAACCCTGTGTCGAGAGGCATGCACTCAAAATCATCTTAATTTGATAAAAATCTATTCTGCAATAAATTCCTCTGAGGAGTGAGATTACTCAACTTCCATCTTTACCCAACAGCAATGTTTACCAATCTTCTCATAAGGCTATAGTTTCTCATATTTAACCTGAATCCCTATCTGGAAGCTTAAGCCCACTACTTCCTTTGCTAGCTTTAGTGAAGAAGCAATACAGCTGCCACATCCAGATGGTCTTAAAAAAAGATGTAGGGCTTATTTACATATAATTAGCTCATATATCCCTTCTCTACCCCCATCAACAAGAGAAAAATATTGCAGTGCCTCATGTTACATTCCTTACTCCTTCTAAGGTTGCACATTACCATTTTATTATAGCTTTGAAGTTAAATCTTTCCACCTGACCCTAATTATTTCCTTATGATCAATTTCCAGAAGTGAAATTCCAGGGTCAAAAGGTAAGCACATTTTAAGTATTTTTTATTCATATTGCAAACATACTCTTGACAAAGAGTATACTGGCTGTGTGGGCAGAAGAGATCTTTTTTCTTACTCTTGCCAATGTTGTATATTATTCATTTTTCCTTGCTAATTTTGTAGTAGAATACTTTTTATATATGTTTGGCATTTATTTTTGCATATGTGTAAGAATTTTCCATTCCTCTGCTCATTTTTATGTTGGTATTTTCTCATATGTAATAGTTCTTACTTTTTTGGAAAGAAATTAACCTTACTGGTGCACTTATTAATAGAGTTCTTCCAGTTGCTTGTTTTTTTTAATTCTTCCATGTTTGGAACAAGTAAATATTTTACATTTGTAGCTAGTAAAATTTATTAAGCTATAATTTGTGGGCAGCACTTAGGGAACCTATTTCCATCTCACGAGTGTGTAAATATTCACCAGTATCCAGAGGACATGTACAATCTTTTCTTTTGCAGTACTTTCATCATTGTATGGAAGGAAGAAAGACCCTGATATTTGAGCAAAGGCCAGATGCAATGCAGAGCCCACCTGCATATTTGGGGGCAAAGTGTTACTGCCAGGAAGAACCATACAGGCAACAACTTTTCCCTGGAGCTTTTCTGTGCTGTTTGAGGAGACAGAATGACTAGAAGGGAAGGAAGTATGTAGTGAAAGCAGTGAGAAAATTTGGGGATATCACATAAAGGTCTTAAAAGTGCTTTGAACCCTTAATTCTTGAAGAGGTGGGAAGCCATCAGAAAGTTATGGGTAGAGAGGCCATGTGACCTAATTTTCATCTTGATAGGAGAATATTTTATTATAATTTAATCAGGTACCTTCAAAGTATTTGCTGAATAATATATTTTTAATGTATCATTTTATCTCTATCTCACTTTTTAAAAATACAACTTGTATAAAGTATTAAATTCTTATGTATAGAGTTAATATATATTTGGAATATCCATTTTGTCTGCTTTAGTGTTTTATATTTTATTTTTATTTATTATTTATTTTTTCTTGTTTCAGAGCCTGTGTTTATTCACTCATCTTTTATGGCTGGCTCAGCCCGCCCCGAGGGCAGGGCTGGCGCAGCATGTGGCGCCGGGGATCGAACCTCGGTCCCTGAAGCTGCCCAAGCTTCCCCCATGCAGGCGCTTCTTAGACCATTGAGCCATCCCGCCGGGCCCCAGTGTTTTATATTTTTAATGCATAAATATAATACTGTTTTAATTATTGAACAATAAAATATATTTAAAATACAGTTAGACAGATTCCTTTTTATTAATCTTAAAATTTTCTTGCTTCTTTTATTTTTTCTATATAACTTTAATAGGATCAAGCTTAAAAGACTTCATTGACTCTTGATGTTGGAATAAATTATCCAAATTATTTTGAACAAAAATTGAAATCTGTACAATATTATCTTTCAGAAATCCAGTCTTGCTTTAAAGTTTCCTTAGTAAAGTTTTATCACAACTAAGTCTCGTGCATTGCTTGGCTACTGTACAGTATTAAGGTATCTTAGTGCTTCTTATAACCGGATTTCAATGTTATAAAATGTATTATCCCTTAATAAGCCATTATATGAACAAGATTGTGTTTTTCCATTCATTGTATTGCATACACTCTGTACACAAAAGTATTTTAGCATCGTGGGAAGAACAAAGTCTCTGCTTTTGTACAGATTTATATTGAAATTTTGGTCCTACTGTATAAGGTGCTGTGAATATTTATTGAACCTGTTAGGGTCTCGGTTTTCTCCATGGTATAAAGAAATAAGGCTTTTATGGAGATTAAATGAGGTAAATTATGTAGGATACAGTGCAAAATAGTCATTTGATACATTTTGTTTCCTTATCTTTGTAGTGATTTGTATTTTCCTCCTAGTCTAGTGGGCTATATTTAACCTTCCCAGGGCAGACTCAGTGCCACACAGGAAGCAGCTGGCATTTGTACTTGGTGCCTGGAGGCTTTTGGCTCTTGAGAGCCTTCACACTATTTTATTTTCCATTTTCTCAGTCTTATATAAACTAATTCTTTCTAACTCATTCTGAAGTGTTAATAAGCAATATACTGAGAAGTGATCTTTTGTGACAGAAAGCAACTTCTAAATATAGGGATTCCAGTGGTCTCCATTATGCACATCATCGAAGTAACTTTCTGTTACCACCAACGAGGAGAATTAAGGACACTTCTCAGAAGACAGCATCAAGTGAATCACTGCCTGGCCCCTGTGTTATCTGAAGTAGCACCCATCTCAATTAGACAGGAGAAACATTTGAATCAAGGAAAGAAAGTTTGTAGCAGGGTGAGGGAATTTGGAATGTGGGTGATGGCAGGACAAGTAGTTGTCAGTCTGACCCAGCCCAAGTGGTTGGCCTCAGCCAAGCTCACCTGCCTCTACTTCCATCCAGTTGGCCTCTTCATTGTATTTGAGAAGGCTGATTTGTTTTGTTCCTATGGTTTCTACTCCTACTTCCTGCTGTGAGTGTGAGATAATTTTGTTTTGCTCTTCTATGATGAGTAGAGAAGCAAAGTCTTTTATTTTCTGGAAAATAAACTTGCTCTATCAACTCTAAGAGACTCTGTTCTTTTCTGATTTCCCCATGTCCTCCAGACAAGGATATAGCGATGCCTCTGATAAGTCCTTGCTGTGTTTCCCTGTGTAATTCTAGCCTTCATCTGTTTCTGTCTCAGGATGCGCCAGCCTCAACATCGCCACTGCTGTTGTGGTTTTCTTCTTGCTCTCTGTTCTCATTTACTGTCAAATGATAATGCATGTCTTTTTAAATTGATTTTAATAAGAACAATGTGACAGTTTCAAAACACGTTAGTAGTACATTCCCAGTATTTGATACAATGCATATTGTTGTCTTTCTAATAGTTATACAGAGCACAGGGTGTACATGTGATAATTTTTCTAATCATTATTGGTACAAAAAATTTCTTCTCATTGAACTAAGAGAAAGTAGTCATATACATAAGCCAATGTTCCACAATCACAGTGGGTTATTGGCAAAACTGCAATGTTGGAAGCTGTTGATTTAAGCTTTTTACAGCTCAGCATAATACTCTAGCTTTACATTTTATACCTCCTGGTTAAACTTTTCTGCTGGGTGATAAAGGGCAAATTAATGTAAGACCTGTGTAACAAAGCATGTAACTTTTTAAATCTCTGAAGGTCAGTCAAATACCCTCAGGATTTATTTTGAAACCATGTACAGTGCTTTGTAGCACTGTTGTCAGTGTCAGCCATCTGGATGAGTAAGGGCCATAGCTTGACCAGTTTGCTCTCTGTGAAAGCCTGAGAGAATGTTTTCTCTCCAGGTGACTCTCCTTAGGCACACTGTATTTCTCCAGTGCCTTTCTTCTGTAGCCCCATAATCTCTCTCCTTGAACAGAAAATTTGGGAAACCACTGAGTTATAGGAAGTTACAGCACAGGTTTTCTTATGTCCTGAGTCCTTACTAACTTTGACAGGTTAGGGCCAAAGTACTGGCAATCCTTGTAGCCCTGCATTTTTCTCTAACTTTTGGTCTATAAACATAGTTTTAACTCTCCAGAAGAAAATCCTAGTGATACTATTACTCTATAATACAGGTACTTGAGCTTAACATCACTGTCTTTTGGAATATCGAACATCTTAGACTTAACTTCCAACTGGTATTATCTATCTATCATTGATATTCTAATAAATCTCTGTAGAATGTGATGAAAACAGTTACACATTTTTACACAGAAATTTAGAAATCTAAGCATATACAAAATTGTAGTTGGTCAATCCTACGATATTTTTCCTAGTCTCTTACTCTCATTTAATATCCTCTTTTGTTTTCTTGTAAACCAACCATCTACCTGAGAGAGTATAGCAGTAACTGAAATTACATTAGAAGTAACACACAACAGTGTTATAAACCTTATGGAAGTTCTTAGGATGATAATACATGTCTTGACTGACTTCCACAGCATGGACCAATTTTTCATATCTGGAGGTTACTCTATCTCTTCATCTCTCTACATTTTGTCCTGTCATTGTATCCTTCTTACATTCTGTTGGCCCTGCCTGCCCTTGGTAAAATATTAGTCTTACATGGTCACAGGATATATGTCCATGGAGTCTTCTTGATCTAGCCAAGAGGATCTGTCTTACTCCCCTCTCTTAATCATGTGATTTTCTGTACTGATTGCTCTCGGATAGTCATGTCATTCTCCTTTGTATTATGCAACAGGTACTAAGTGTGATCCACATGTCAGTTACTAGACCAGGAATTGAGAATACTAAAGTGAGCAAGAGAGTTGTTGTCCTCTGGGTAGTTAGGCACGTAGAAACAACTGTCGAACGTCTATCGGCAGAAATGAGGTGAGTAGATGTAATCATAACACAACCAGAGATTAAAATGAACTGTTCAGGGCTATTTTCCTTCTCCTGATGAAGACTTAGTAGCTATGAATGTTAGTTTTAGGGAACGGAAGAGTCTTGGATATCAGTGCTCTCTCAGAGTAATGGTCAAAAATATCTTTTCCTGTGGAGTGATTGAAAATGTCCCTAGGACCCACTGAAGTGAGACTCAGGCTTGTCTCAGTTTGAGAGTTTGGGACTGAGGGCTCGAGATCGTATGGCTTCTCCTTCTCTGACTTTCATAGCTATCCCTCCCCTTCCTCTTATCTGTGGAATTGTCTTTCTCCTTTGGTGTTAGAGCTGGGGGAGAAGAGTGGGAGGATAGAGAAGCTGAAACAAGCTGTCCTCAAACGCCTTTTTCCACTGTGTTTTATGCAGTGTTGGTCTCTGGTTCCCGTGGGTACCTAATGCCGGCACTTGCTTTCATTCCTGCTTTTCCAAAGTCTCCCACTCCTCCGACTCTAGTATCAGTGATTTAATCAATGCCTGAGGGCTTCTTCAATTCCGCTGATCATTCCTTGCTCCTTCAATGCCTGGGATCCAGGGATCCTTCTGAGTTATGTGTGGTGAAGTTTGTTTCTACTTCAAACAGCTTTCTAGGACAGAGTGTAAGTGGAGCACAGGCAATCCCTCTTTCACACATTTCGCTGCATTTGGCCCAGTGGAAACTTTCATGCCTTCACTGTCTGAGGCGCTTCTCTTCCTATTCCCATCCAAATTATTGGTCTACACACTAATGCGGGTTCGGCAAAACCCTCTTTCATTCTTCTGCAAAGGAACTTGGCAGCCCACCTCTGAAAGTGTCTCTTTGCCAAGTGTGAAGAAGGCACCAGTCCACTGGCACCACACTGCTGAGGATAGACACTAAATCCTTCCACTTGGTCTTTCAAAGCCCTTTTCTTTTGATCAGACCTTGCATGGCTACCACGTCTTCCTCCAATAACTTAGTCCAAGACTTTACTCAGTCCCCACTATAAATTGTCTCAACTTTTCATAAATGTTTAAAGGTCCACTGCACAATGACTGCACAATAGATTTTATGCTATGTCAATTTCTTTTACATGTCACTATGAAGTATAATATCTATTCTTTTCATGTCCCAGCCAAATCAAGAAAGAGAATTTCAGTTTAACATTCAGATAATTATATAATGTACAATATAGTAGTAATATCATTCTATCAGAGTTTCATGGACAGCAAAGAAAATTCATTCTCCTGTTCTTCTTATTCCTATGGGGGGATGCATTTGGCTGTTTTTGCTAGAAAGAGGAAATGCTTCCCAACCCCTAACTTCCACCATCAAAGGAGCTCTAATAATTAAAACTGGAGACCCTTTGTGCTACTTGTCATGCATGAATGGCTATGTTGCTCTGTCCACGTTGCCTTTTAGTTGATACTAAACAGCTATATATAAAGGTATTGTATTTAAATGTCATCTTTGTGCTTATATTTGGCTGGATGGAGACATATTAACATGGTTCTCAAAACAAATCTTTGATGTTGGTAAAATATGCTCTGATTTATGGTGGATAAGAAAAATCTTTTTCTTGCACCATGATTCAATATATTTCACAAAGATCTGGAATAAACAGGATAAACTTTGTTGACATTATCCTTAGTCACAAGTGCTCTTTAGGCATATAATTAAAGTACTGAGTATTATTTAACAAGTGAAGCACAGTAATGGAACATTAGGTCTGTATGTGATGCAAAAAAGGTGCTAGATGTTCCGGCCTGAGAATTTAGCTGGAACAAAAATGCATGGCACAGGAAAGCACACCAAAGGGCTGCTTCACCGTGGGCTCATAGAGAAGGAGCACAGAGTGGCCAAGGATCAGTGAGCCTGTGTGGGTGATGATTTTCAGGGAAACCCAAGGTCCAGGTTAAGAAACTTAGATTTGATCTCATGGGCAAAGGGACTCAAAGGCTTGAGCAAATATATGAGAGCAGATGAAGGCATGAAAACTGAGCTGAAGGATACATAAGGACATTATTTTAATTCCAGAATCATGGGAGCATAGAATTTCCTTGGTCTGGACAGTAAGGTAGGAATGGATTCTAGTGGCCACGTTTTTCTTTACGAGTCACTGTGGGATATCCCTATGGCAGAAATAGAGATGTACCTCTCCCTTCTCAAAAGTATGTTGATTATTTGGTGAGCATATTAATAATTATTAGCATTTACTTAATTTCTGCTGTGCCTCATACAAGTAATTACCAGTCCTCACAGTAGTGTTGCCATTTACTCTTCTGTTTCCCTCATAGATGAGGCTACAGATGCTCAGAAAAGGTAGAAACTCTTCCAAGTTTCCGAGTGATGCCTGTGACCTGATGTGGGCTAATGTGATTTCTGGGTAGCATCTGATGATCAGCTTTAACCATGCAGTCTCCAGTACAGAAGTCCCTGCAGCCACTGGAAGCAGACTAAACTTAAATCTATCCCTTGGATTGCTAATAAAAGATATGGAGAGAGAAGTGAATTCACACTACTATCTGATTTATCCTTCACTATTTCATGAGGTGTGATCAAATAATGTGGTGAGTGTTCAATGAAAACCTTAGGACAGCAAGACATATCTCCCTCACTGTGAACTCACTTTTGCTGTTGTTCTTGTCTCTTTTTGAAACACTTATGGAAGTGTTCCTTGGTGAGCATCTTTTGTCATTCTGTTATGGCTACCTTAATACCCTGAATTGGTTCAACATGCACTTTTTACGTCATTTTGATTTTGAAGTCCAACTAGAAGTTGCATGGTGCCAGACCTGGTCAGGAAGGTAGATGAGAAGAGTCTGCCTCTGCACTGGGTGGTACTCTGTACTGGATGGCACGTCAGTCTCATGAAGACAGGAAAGTGGGCTGCCAGAGCTGCTTTAGAAAGTGGCAAAAATAGTGGAATGAATGTGTTTGAAAAAAGAGGCTTTTGGAGGGTAGAGGAACAATGGCAGTATGTCTTTTTTTTTTTTTGTAATAAACCTTTTTACACTTTTATATTCACTGTATCATATCTTTTGATCACATTGGGGCTATTCGAGTCTGTATGAAGACTGTGTACCATGCAGTGGAAACTGTGCTGCTTTGGGTGCAGTCCGGAGGCCAGTGCACTGGGTGCACTGCGGAGACATATGCTGGGATCAGGATGCAAGGTCTGGTCTCACCCCAGTCTTCTGTCAGCTGGTGAGGGAAAGTGCCCCTGGAGGGTGGTGTCAGACCCAATAGTGTCTTTGGTTTGCAACAAGCTGGTGAGAATCATGGAAACAACTATTTGTTGTTAGAAATTCTAACTTTTCCTAACACGTTTTTAAAGCAAATTATCTGCATGTAGAAACGACACCCACAGCTTTTGGCTAACTCCTGCAACCATAAGAACTAAAAAGAAAAAGGTAAACTGACTTAAGAATGGGCTAACTTTCTCTAAAGATGCAATGTGATAGCCAGGACTTTTGACATGTCTGGTCCTCTCTCCCCTGACTAAGTCATGGGGTAAAATCTCTTTGTAATCCATTACTAACTGGTCATTATGCTTCTAGACTGCCCCCTTCCATGGTTGGGTTTGTATGTCTATGTTCTGTTGTATCTTATTTTTATGCCCATAATTCTTTTTATGACTTTTTGTTTTAAAAATAAAATTTAAAACACTCCTTTATTTCTTTAAAGTAGCAACTCCTGAAAGCCCCACACTACCTCATCCCACTTTTCATGGGTGGTAAGTTTGCTTGGTAGGGAAACGACTTGCCCTCCATGCCTGGCTAGTGAAGTACCGCTGCAGGTGACTGTCACCAGTGGAAAAGGTGAAAGGAACTTCTACCTCATCTATTCTCAAAATTTGAAAAGGAAAGAATACAGACTTCTAGAATGTTAACTATTTTGGCATGAGAAATGGAGACCAAAGACATTTAAAAATTGGGCATAGTTTATAGTTATTAATCAGAGAAAATCAATTCTTGTCTCAGATAAATAAAACTAAAAATATTAGGATGTATATTTTAACTATATAAACACTATAAACACATTCGGAAATTATCTACAATCTACTTTTAGGGGCAGAGAAGTATTTTTTTCTGTCAAGGGAGCGGAATAAGGCTATAAAATGAACAGTGTCAAAATAGGTACACATTCAGTGGCTCACATAAATCAATTTTTGATCTATGTGCTTGGTTACAAGCCGTGCTCCATTTGGGAAGATTGTTGCAATCTTCTTGGTGGGCTAGGGATATATTTTTCCTACACAATAATTCAATATCTCTCAGGGTAGTTTGAAATAAATGGAAACTTTGTTGACATTTTCTTCAGGTCGATGTAAAATTGTTCGCATTAAGTGTTTGTGGCGTTAGCAACTGAGAGGCTTCCTTCCAGTTTGCCTTCACAAATAATGTTTTCTCTTTGCTCATATATTGGGAAGCACAACTCAGCCCCTGGCCACTCGGGACCATCTCAAAGTTCAGCTCAGTCAGCATCAGGAAGGTCAGTGAAGTACTGGTGGAGGCAAGAGCCACAAGGTCACCACAGCCCTAGCTTGGACAGTGTAGTTTCCAATGGCGACATGCTCGAAGTTTCTGGGTAAGTCCATACTTAACTGTGAAAATAGAAACACTTTTCTATGAAGAAGCACACCATTCTTCACAAATCTTAAGCTGCTATTCATCTTCAGAGTTCACAGAATAGAATATCCAGTTTTAAGGCTCTGCAGGTAGGGTGGGACTAAGATAATGCCTTGGGAGATGGAGACAGGAGCATCACTTAAACCCATTCCTTTCCCATCTTCACCTGGCTCATTTCTGTTTCCTGTAATTGAACTGTTTTTAAAATTTGATCATAGTAAAATATAGATGTATCTTGATTTTGATGACATATTATCACAATTTAGCAAGAATTTTAGCTAAAAAGTGGCCAAGAGGACTTAAAATTCACAACATTCCTCAGTCTTACAAGCAAATCTGCCTGTTTCCAGGTATCTTGATTAGGGAAACCAGAGGAAAGGCAGAATGAAACCTTCTCAGAAAAATCCTTTCTACGCTAGTCATACAAGGCAGTTAGAAAATGTTCCCAGACCTAAGACTACCTTAATACCTACTGCATGTTTTCAGTGGTTATTTCATGAATACTATAATGTATATAAGACACTTCCTTTGATTATATTGACATAATCCAAAACTTCCATGAAAACCTCAGCTGCCATAATGTGGAAAAGAACAAAAGGAGCAAAATGCAAGTCCAGTCCCGGGAATCACTGAGGACTTGTGTATTAATAAAGCAAGAGTTAATTCATCTAAGCAAGGTCAAAGCTAATGACTTATCCCTGTGTAGTCACTCCTTCTCACATGTTTTGTGAGTTTTTCTTAATTAATAGAGCATATGTTAATGGGCTGGGCGGGCTGAGTGTGAGTGAGCGTGCAAGGTGGGAGAATTTGGGTTGGAGATCGCGTTCTTCGTTGTCTTGCTCTGTGGCTCTCAGCACTCTCAGCCCATGACATTAAAGATAAAGATAAAAGTCCAGGGATTCAGATTAGTGGTATAGCTCTGGTTCACCCATATAAGGTCCTCGGTTTGATTCCCAACACTAAAAAAGTAAATTAGATGGGGATAATGATACTGATGTAATCCTTGTGAAATTACATTTTGGACTTCAAAAGATCTAAGGTTTATGTTTTTCTGGAAAATGTACGTGATTATCTCTATTTGATTTAAGCTTTTGATCTAAGTATCACCCATAAGTATGTATAAAAGTACTACAAGACCTGACTACTGATATGTGCCTACAATTCCAGCTATTGAGGCTGCTGAGGCAGGAGTACTGGGAGCTAGAGGCCAGCCTGCATAGTACAGCAAGATTCCTCTTCCCTCGCAAAAAGGCCTTTATATTTCCTGGTGTTGCCAACAACCTTTAGCTACACTTATGATCTTTTGGTATGTAGAGTCACCCTTATGCATTTAAACCCACCTCCCTCACTGTGGGATGTCTTATCATCCCACAGTGAGGCTAAAGGCCAGATAACAGTGAAAATCCAGAGGTTGGAAAATCCCTATAGACTCAGAAGCAAAGTCGTGAGTAAGGGTATGAATATCATTGAAAATGTAACATTCAGGCACTGGGGAATAAGGACAACTGTAAAGTAATGGGATGTTGCTTGTAGAACTTTATCAGTCGAGTCCTTCTTTTCCATTTCAGTAGTAATAGAGTAGGAGGTCAAAGCTCTGTGCCTTCTGGGTGTTCCCCACTTGCTTCTGATTCCTCCCTCCCTAGTGAAGAGCCAGACGGTGCTCTAAACCTGTGGGTTGTGGCAACAATGGCATGGAGGAGAGAATCTGTCACTAGGATGTCACTAAAGGAGGTACCTACCTCACTTCTATGTTCTCAGGTCTCCAGTGTGCTCTGAAGCCTCCACAGCATTCAGCATATGTCAAAGAGTTATGACAACATTCTTTCTTACCCCAGTTACCATGTCTTATTGGGAAGCAGGAATCCATTAGTTTTTACCCATTATGAAATATGATCTTTTGGGTAAGACAGTTCTCTCAAATGTGAGCTAGTAAATTCCATCTTCATTGTCTTATGTTCAGAGCTTTATGAAAGTTTCTCTCAATTGATCAAATTCCTCACTATGTGGTGGAGTACAAGTAATTCCATACATCTATCTACCCATGGGGCTCATGGGTTTTCTTGTGGACATGTGAAATCCACTTATAAGATCAAAGGTGTAAAGGCATAGCCATCTGATTATTTTTCACATTATGGAGAACCTGGTTTCTTGTTAATTGCAGCAGCAATTTGCAGCAGTCTTTCGTAAGTTATATCAATAACGGTGGTCTTTTATTAATAATGCATAATAACAATAGTGCTCATTAAAGCATCATCAGTTAACTTGTACTTTAGAAAAATGGTCAGAGTTGTGGTTAGAAAATGGGCTAGTAGACATCAATACTACTAATTTATTCTTTCCCACAAACAGAAATAAATATAATGACTGATAAAGACTTAATAAAATTTTGCCACAGTTGCATAACTGTAGACTGGGGTTTTCATTTGTGGGAAATTCCTTAGTAATATGATATGATGCAGTATATCCAGAGAAAGAACAGAAAACAAGGATTATGTTCATGATGTTCCTTTTTTCTTTTTCTTTCCCAGCTCTAGTTGCTAACAGTAGGAGAAATGTGAGCTCGGGGCTTATTTTCATGCAGTGCCAGATGTCCCTGTCATCATGGCCTTGAGGCTCAGTTTCTCCAAGATGTGAAATGGGAAGGACGGCTGTGAGTGGGTACAGCTTTCATTTAGGTTCCAAGGTAAACATTCTCTGGATGCTTTGAGTGTCTCTTCTTAAACCCTTCTCTAATCATTCTCATTGAAGCCCTAATGCTGACACCCTTCTTTCCTCTGCTCCCCCTTCTGTCCCCAGATTCTTGGTCTCTACCTAGGGATCCTGCCCTTCTCAGATGCCAAACTCTTAAACTCTTCTCAAGCAAAAGGAGGCCTCTTCCACATCTCCAGGCTTAGTGTATCCTCTTCCATCTGCTACCCTGTTTCTTTCTATTTTAAGGATGGTTGAAAGTACACAAACTAAATAAACTCATCATAAGTTACTGAATGTTGGTGGTGGGGTCATGTCATATCTTCATTTTCTTTCCCTTTCTTTTTTTCCACCTCCCACCTCAGTGGGTACATCGTGTCCACTCTTAAACATGCTGAAACTATAAAACACTAACACAAGATAGAAGGCCATTGGTTGAGTGATGTAAGGTGGAAAAAGCATGTATGAAAATCTCGGCTAGGAAAACTACTGAAATTCATTATGAAATCTTTTAAACATTGAGTTTCCAGGTAGACAAGGGAAGGGAAAGCAGTAAGAAAATATTCAGGGCAGATAGTTTTGTTTTCAAAAGAATTTGTCATAGGTATATTGTAGGTATATAAATGAGAAGGTAGACAATATGTTCAGTGGAGGTTATTTTTTGAAGTGATATATAGTCTTCATACAGATGTGTTAAAAAGTTAAGCATCGATAAAATACAAGCTAACCTCACTTATACAGGGACTTCTGGGATATTTGCATTTTTAAAGTAAACTCTGATCTTAATCCTAAGATTACTCACTAAATCACTATCTAGAGTGTTAGGGCATGGAGCCTCATTGTGTTAGCAGGACTCTTTAGCATCATAAGAGTTTGGCACTTACTTTGGCTGTATGAGTGTGTTGCCCCACTCAGGCTCAGTGTACCTTTTATGGTTTTTGTATTGCTGTCTTATTTTGGAATGGGGACTCAGAAATGGAGATAGAGTCTTGGAGACAGTGGCCAAGAAATCATCTGAACCCAGTTGAAGCTCTCATTTTAATTTCCTCTGGAAATTATGTCTCATATAACCTCTCAAACATATTTTTAAAGAAACTTCATTAATCATTATGTAGCGGTTTCCTAGCTGTAGTCGCAAAGGTCTGGTAAGCTTTAAATCCCTAGTGACACCTGCTGGGCAGACCTCAGCTCTCTGCGGCAGGCTTTCCATCAGCCCACCTCTTTAACACGCAAAACTGCTGGCCCGGAGGTGAGGGCAGGCAGCTGTCTCCTCACCTCACAACCAGTTTGCTCCTGTTCCCACAGGTGACCTCTGCCAGTGCTGGGGTGTGCTAGTCTCCTGGTACAGGGAGCGCTAATTTTGAATCTATCCTGGCCCCAGGAAATGAGCAAGGCTATATTGCAGTGAAGGAAGGAAAGAGGGAGGCTAGGAAAGAAGAAGAAGGGAGGGAGGGAGAGAGACAGGGAGGGAGGAAAGGGGAGAGAGAGAGAGAGAGAGAGAAACAGTATACACCCCCACACCAGCCCCAAGTAGTTACTAAGCCGCTTCTTTGTCTGAAAACTCAGAGGTGAGAGATGCTACTTGAGCCGTATGTTTTGTTCAAGCATAAACCAAATTATGCTATACTTGCTTATATCTGAACATATTGGTTTATCTTACATAGACTTTAATTGATGCAAACTTGAACTTCAGTATGTTAGATTTTCAGGGAAAACACCATCCCTGTAATTTAGGTTGCTATGTTTTTTCTTCAAACAAAGCAAAGAGGAACAAGGCAATTACTTCCTGATTCAGTTTATTTCTTCCATATTCCCTAAGCATTACAAAAAATAATGTTTAACCTCTGGGAGTGTGACCCCTTCTGTCCTTTACTGTCTGGTCACAAGGTTTCTTTCTCAGCCAACATCTGCATCCTTGGACAGATCAACTCGTGTGCAAAGTCCATGTTAGCTGATCAAGCATGGCTTTGTTTGCACTCATTCACTGCTCATCCAGCACTGTGTAAGTGGTTTTGCATATTAACTAAGTGCACAGTAACCTTCCTTTACCTCCTGAAGGCCCCACCCCCTCTCACCAGGCCCTGGAAATCAACAGTGTTACTTGCTGAGGAAGCTGCCAAGAGGTTGTCATGGCAACCGTTCTGCTTTCAGCAGCTACTTTTCTGGTTGGAAGGGAGGGGGTAGAAAAAAAAACAACACAACAAATCTGAGGAGAATTAGGCAGCTTTCTGATCAGAGTTCAGATAAAGAAGGTCACAGTAATTTTGTGGGCACTGACTAAAATAACCCAATATGTTTGAGAGTTACTACATAGAGAGCAAATAGACTAAAAAGGTAAGGACTGTGGGATGGTCAATAACGAAATTACTTGGTAGTGGTCTTTAGCTGAAGCATTTCAAATTTATATCGGCTCATGTCATCTTAGATTCTATTTTGGGTCTTTTTGTTTTCATTCCCAGACAAAGATGGTGAATTTTGTGGGATTCCAAGCAGCAGAGAAGCAAAGCAAGAGGGTGAAACAGCCCCAGAAGAGAATCTCACATCTGAAAGTCATTTTCCAAAACTTCATTCAGCACAGCAACAATGCAGCATTCAAGCATGAGGAGTTGGAACTGGGTGCTGTGCCAGGTCAAATCAGAACCTCCAGCTCCATTCAGCGGATGGCTTGCCAAGGTGAGCCAGGACACAGTCTGATTTCCAAGGAAGGGCTGGCGCTGGGCAGGCAAAGGTGCAAGGAGCCAACAAAGGAAAGTCAAGACACCTAAAACTGGTGGCTTTCAGTCACATAGGCAGAGCTGTGCAAAATGTACTCTGGAGACCTAAACTTCAGCAGCTATGAAAGAGAGAGAGAGAGAGAGAGAGAGAGAGAGAGAGAGAGAGAGAGAGAGAGAGAGAGAGAGAGAGAAACTCATGGCGACTCCTGACAGAAAGACAGAAAGGTAGCTCCACAGCTAGGCCACGGCACCAGTGACTTGAAGCCTGTGACTCTTCCCTCATATTTATCTATCTTTCTTCCAGTTAAATACCTGCTCTTAGCAAGCCAAAAACCTTTCCAGAGCTCCTCAGCAGCCAGCCCTCTTTTGCCTTCCTGGTACCATTTAAGAAATGGTAGTGATAGTGTAGTGCTATAAACCATCCTCATACAAGTTATTGCTTCTGAGTTTTCTAGTTTTGTTCAGAATCCAATAGCAACTCCACCCAGATGTATTTTGATTCATTGTGGAGAAGTCAGACGCATAGATATGACAATGCAATGTTGTTCTAATGACATGGTCATTGACATTTAGTAACATGGTTATTGATACTCTGGAAGAGTAGTTAGAGAAGCACTGAGCTCTCGGGGTCAATACCTCTTTAAGGAGATGTCACTGTAATCATACACTAAGATACCCTGAGTTTCAACCAAAACCAGCTAGTTCCCCCTGCCACACACAAGAACTAGTTTCTGACCTCAGATACAATTGTGCTTGCCTAATTCCATATTGAAGCAGGTTATAGGTTTATAGTTAACTTTCAATAGACTTCTGTTATTTGCATTGTAAGAATAGTTAACTCTTACTATTAGTTTTGAGGTAGGAAGGAAGTGGTGAAAAGGGAAGGAATAAAAAGTGACAAAAATAGAAATAAGAAGTGACAAAATGAGAGTTAAAATTTTACATGGCCTATCCCTTGAGTGGTCTGCGCAAATGGTAAGAGACAATAAAGCAGAAGTTAGGAGAAGCAAATCAAATAAGACCAAAGACCTAAGACATTTTATTTAACCAAAGTGCTATAACCCCAAAAATACATGATCCAAGAGCTTCCCTGTACATTGGAGATCTTGCTTCACAAGTTAGATCAAAGTACTGAGTTAAAGACAGAGTAGGTGCTTCACGGGTCACCCATGCAGCTGGAGGCCCTGGCTTATCTAACAAGTAACAGGATACCAAATGACAGTAAACGTGATTAAATTATCTCATCTCCTTATACTCCTGAGTATTCCTACAATGCCAGAAAACCATCCGTTAATCTGACCTTCTGCTAGATCCCTGACAGCACAGGCTAGGGGCATTGGTATTCAGAGAAATTCCTCCCTCCAACGGCCCATTGGAAGGATACCAAGTGAGTCTTTGCAGCCAGAGACAGGAATGCGACACGGAGAAATAACAAGGAAGGAATAGAAGTGATGAGCAAAATTCAGAAATTTGTTTTAACTCTGCCACAGATTCTTTTCCATTTCTTTCCACTGACCTGATCTAATTCCAGCAGCTAGCATCCCTGTGAAACACTGCCACAGCTGAATTTATTTTTATTTTGCCTGCTCAAAGGCAATGTAAAGCGAATTTGAGAGCACATCACCTTCAGGGAAAAAGACTGCAGCGTATTACTCACCACCTCCCTCCTCCCCTCTGTGCGAAAGGTTAATTTGAATAAGGCTGCTGCTTCCACAAATAGAACAGTAACCGCACACAGAGGAGCCACCAATGAGAACGGTTTGCAATGATGTCATACTTATACCTGCTTCTTATTATTTGCTGAGTAGTGACAATGTGTTTCTTGGATCTCACATTTTATTGGTTAACAGCCCTGTCATTCTACATACTTCTGGAGAGTTTTAGGCAATGCAGTTGCTTTATGCACCCCATTTTTTTTTTTTTTTCCAGTTTCTGCACTTCAAACATATAGGGCATTTTAAACATTTTGTTACCTGAAAACAAATAGGATGACCTTTAAAATCTGTACCTGACTTACATGGCCTTTCCTTCCAGTACTATTTACAGAGCAAAATAGCATAAGAAAAGTCAGATTTCTGTTTTAAAAAGAAAACAATATTTGAACAGAACTTTTGCTGAAAATGCTCATAGAAAGAGCATTCTTCGTTCATTGTTGTCCAATGGGGCTAATGAAAAATAAGCTTATTCTGTTTATTCTTTAACTTACTGTTTCATGAAGCAAGGGCTTTCTTAAAAAGAACTAGATCTACATTTTACTAGGTTGTAGGACAGAGGACTTTGGAGGAAGAGACACCTGCCCAGTTTACTTTTGTCCTAAGTGTGTTTTATTTCTAAATCAGTTAGGTTTTTTGTGTCATTAAAATGTGTGTCTCAGTGCCCTCAAATCCTTGAGCTTTCAAGGGAAACTCCTGCACATGCTCTCTTGTATTGGAGGTGACCATTAAATGAATCAGTTGTGCAGGAGTTAGGAATCAGCCGGTTCACTGGAAGGTACCAGGAAATATTCAGGATGGCCTGCGATGAAAGTGAGGGTGGAGGACAGCAGTACATGTTGGTGCTTGGAAAGTCTTATAGCCTGTGGTGTCTAGGGAGGCCCTGGGCCCCAAGTCAGCTCCAGTGAGACTGGTGACAAAACTGTGATAGTCAGTTGGTGGAGCAGAATGTGTATAGGGAAGGTTCATCCATTACACAGCCAAGACAATAGTCTAAGTGTTCCAGTGAGAAGACAGAACATTTAAGGAATAGTCAGATGTTAATGAGCCAAGAGAAACGGGAAGCCTTTCCATGTAAGAACAAAGTGAGAAAGGGTGAAGTTGTACAGTGTCACAGGGTGTGTGCATCTTGAGAGAAACTTAAAAAGACAGGTGCACAGATTAGCAGAGACTATGTAAATTAGGAAGAAGTAGACAGTAACATATTTTGAACATCTATGTCTCCAAATGAGGAGCTGACATCAAGTAGTTTTGAAAATGAAGCCTTCTCAGCTGTGCACCATGGCTTACTGTCTGGAGGGCCTGATACGGGGCCAGCTAGATGGTACAGCAATTTGATGAATTTATACCTTAAGTATATCCCTACACAAGATTATTAAAGTCTTTGAAGGTTGAATAAAGCCTCTGTCAAGTGCATGAAAAATAAGAACAAGAATAAAATACAGTTGTGACAAAGAGTAGAAAACAGAGTTCTACCTTTCTGTTGAATGAGGAAGGACTGAGAGAGCTATGTGTGCTGCACAGTATGTGAACTTCACAATATTTTGATTAAAAAGATTTATGTATAGTAACTGGTGAGTGCCGTATCTGGTGGGCAGACTGGGCTCAAATCTCAGTCAGATGAGCAGCTGGGACCTTGGCTGTAGTAATGAATCTCCTTAAGTTTCAGTTTTCTTAGAAGATATTGGGAATATGGTGCAGATTAGACTAATATATAATATTAATATAATATATATATATGTTGACACAGGCATGACACATATATTAATACGTATGTCATACCTATATCTATATCTATATCTATATCTATCTATATCTGATATCTGTATCCATAAATGAAAGATCTTTTTTGTTCATTGTTTTAATTTCACTATGACCCTCAGGTACTGTAGGGTCTGGTGCACGCTTGGGCTGCTATTTGACTGACCATTTCCCCTTCCTCTCCCTTATGCCATTGCCACCATATTGCCTATCTCGCCCCATCCATTGGGTGCTTATTGTAGAGGACTTGGTGTTTTCATTTTTTTTTTTCTTTTACACAGAAGTGTTCATCTGTTAAATCTACCTGTGTCAGTTTACCCAGGTTTTAGCTCAGAGAACAGGCTGAAGAAATCTGACTGTATCATCTGCCTGGAACAGTTTTCCTCATGCTCTTTCTCATTACTCCACATTATACTCTTTAACTGCCACCGATCAGTAGTTGACATTACTTTATGGAAGTATCTTGTACTATCTGTTCTGCTCAGGTGTTAGGTCCCCGTGAGCAGTGACTCTGTGTACTTCTGTGTACCAGAGCCTAGACAAGTGATTGGGTATAGTAAACTCTCAGAAATCTTTGCTAACAAGCTGTGAGGATGAATGCTGTGATGGGATCATACGTGATTCAGGATGTGATACCACACTCACATGGGTGCCATGATCAAGGAGTTGACCTTGAACATCTGTGACTTATTCTAGTTTTTAGTATGTATACAAGCTTTTCTTATTTAACCAAGAGAAAACATTTCACCTTGACCACAAGTAGATAAAATTATAAGAATACATTGTTAGCCGGGCGTGGTGGCTCACGCCTGTAATCCCAGCACTGGGGAGGCTGAGGCAGGAGGATTGGTGCGAGTTCGAGACCAGCCTGGGCTACAAAAGTGAGCTCAATGCCAGCCTCAACTGCATAGCGAGACCCTGTCTCAAAAAGACAAAAAAAAAAAAAAAAAAAAAAAAAGAATACATTGTCCCAGTGTTCTATACACAAGGGCCTACTGCTTGTAAGACTAGATGAGAAGACGAAGGTGGGCCAGTTGTCTAGAAGGGATTTTAGGCAAGGCTTGGTAAAGATTATTAGCCGATGTGACTTTTCAGAAGTTCACCATTTTTCTCCTCTTGGCTTTTCCAAATCTGCTCATGGTATTTTTTCCCTCTTTTAAAAAATTTTTTTATTTGGTACGGTGGTCTCACTATGCATCTCTGACTCATGGTCACTCTCCTGTTTTCAGCCTCCTCACCACTGTGATTATAGCTGTGCGCCACCATACCTGGACTTGGATGCTGGCTCATCGTGCCCCAGGTGCTGGCCGTCATGGCATGTGGGACTAGGGATTGAACTCTGATCCCTGCACTTGACAAAGCAGGGACTTAGTCCATTGAGGTATTTTGTGGGCCCTCATGATACTTCTTCTTCTTCTTTTTTTTTTAAACTTTCTTTATTTATATTATGGCCAGATCAGCCTGCACTGGGGATGGGGCTGGTGCAGCATATGGTGCTGGGAATCAAACCATGGTCCCTGCAGCTGCTTAATCTTTCCTAAGCAGGTGCTTTAGACTGCTGAACTAACTCACCAGCCCCCTCATGATATTTCTGATTCTTATGATATGTTGGCATTGGGATTGGACACGATACCAAATGGAAAGTGGAAAAGTAAATGGAGGAATAATAGCAAATTTAATGACTTGTGACACTTTTACCATTACACATACCTAAAAAAACATGATATTCTTTGAAGAAGAGCCAGTTGAAGGCTAAAAGAATACTTTAAGATCTTTCTGTGTCTGTCCCTTTCTCAATCAATCAAGATGATAAAGTAGACTCTTTCGGATTTTATGTCCCAAGTACTTGAGGAACAAAATAAAGTGGTATAGATCTTATGTACGCATCATTCCTGCTGCCATTCCAAACAAGCAGTTCAAATCCTACCCATTCAGTTGGAGACAGCTTGGAGCTGGCAATTTTCTATAAAGTACTATATTTGTAGGAACATCTGTCTTTTATACTTCAGCCAAGTCAGCATGTGTGACTACCTCTGGAAAACTCTTAACATAGCAAAAGTAATAAAAAACAAAACCATTGCCAGCCAGACTGCTTTTGAAATCTTTTAGATTGATGGTGAAAATATTGTGGGTAGAACATATTTTTAAAGATAACTGATTGTTCTTTCACATCTTTCTCTTCCAAGCCAGTTTTAATTCTCTTAGGTTAGTGCTTCTTGTATTTTAAAGCAAATACAGCTACCCAGAAATCATAGCATTGTTGTTAAAATACAGAACATTAGGGCCGGCCAGATAGCTCAGTGGACTATCTTAGGCAGAGCAAAGGAGTGCACTGCAAGCAGTGCCAGTGCCGCCCCGGAGCACACTGAGACAGCGATTGAGACTGGCTGTGGTGTCGTGTGCCTGTAATCCCAGCATTTGGGAGGCTGAAAACGGAGGATCACTACAAATCCAATCTGTACAGTGAGACCCAGTAGACCCTGTACTAAATACATAAAATAAAACAAAACAAAGCAAAATTGGAACCTTTCAGAATATCTAGAATGCCTCAGAAGAATCAGAATTTCTAAAAAACTTCCAAGCAAAGTCATGGCTGGCCTTCAGCCCACACTTGGGAGCAGCACATGGGTAGATGGCATATTGCCTCCTTTTGGTTGAGCTGCTTCGAGTTATCAGAGCTTGCTCTGTCTCTGCCCCTGCCTCTGTGTCTGCCTCTGCCTCTGCCTCTGCCTCTGTGTCTGCCTCTGCCTCTCCCTCTATCTCTGCCTCTGTCTCTGTCTCTGTCCCTGCCTCTGTCTCTGTCTCTGCCTCCATCTCTGTCTGTTGTGTTTCTGTCTCTCTCCCTTTCTCTCTGTCTCTCCTATCTCTTTCATACATTCTGTGGTATCAAGGTGTAGAGATTTTATTCAGAGGTCACTTCCTGTCCAGCTGGTAACCAAGTCTTTCTGAGTCCTAGGAAATTCTTCTCTTCTCTGCCCTCCTCCCACCTCCCCAGGAACTGTCTCAGCTGAAGTTTTTCTCATCTTTCCTTGCAAAGCTGCAATAACCTCTACCTTATCTCTGAAGCTCCAGCCTGACCTCCCTGCAATTCATCATCTTATAATTCTGTCACTTTGTTTTCAGTTCAAAAAACTTTTTATGAGGTCATTTCCTTGATTAAAACCCCTTGCTGATTCTTGTCTCTTAAAAATAGAGGTGAGCACAGACTCTGTAGTCTCAGCAACCTAGACTTCTCTGGTTTCTTTCTATGTAATCTTGGACACACTACATAACTTCTGAGAGGCAAGCCTCTCCCATATCTAAAGTTGAGGGGTTGCTACCCATTTCATAATGTCATCTTATGATTTAATGAAAAAGCAGAACTAAATAACCTAGTCCTATGCCAACTGTGTAGCTTAATCACTGTCCCACCCACTTTGAGTCCAACCAACCTTGCTTCGCCATCTTTTTCTATAAACACCCCTGACCCACTTTCTTCTTGGCCTCTCTCCTTGCCACACTGGCCAAAGGTTGATTATTCCTTGGTTTGCTTTATTATTTTTAATTTTTAATCTCATTTTTTGGTGTACCTATTGAGAGATCTTCTTTTACCTTTCACACATCTCACAGATCTTCCTGGATCTGTTGCCTTCCCTAAGAAAGTCAAGTCTTCACTTTTAGCAGAATTGAGCATGTGCTTCCATTCTCCCGGATGACCACGATCACACCTTCCCTAGAATGACATTGGTGCGAGGTCCTCTCAGGACAAGCATGCTGATGGGGCTTGCGACTTGTTCCCCACTTGACCGTGGCCTCTGGAGCCTGAACTTTCCCTTATTTCTCAGTTCTCTTGCCTCCTAACACTTGTTTCATAAACAGAAACAACACTCTAAATCCTTTAAAGAAACTGGTGCTTGAATATTATATTCCACAAACCATATATAATGACAATTCTGAAAGCATTCTTGAATCAAAGTATTCTTAAAGCTATTAAGCATCCCTGGGAGCTTAGAGAATGAATTCCCATTCTCTAGGACATTTTAATTACTTTTGGAACTCATTTTAAATGCTTTACATACACTACCTCATTTGATTTCTCCAGCTATCCTTTAATGTAGGCACTACAACACCCATTTCACAGATTGCAAAAACTGATATTCAGAGAAATCACCTAGCATGCTTAAAATTTAAATTTGTTATGGCAGCAATTTGGGCCTGCATTTCATATTCCAACATTTATCTTGTATCTTATATTATCATATACAATTTGTTGTCAAGCTTGGTTTTAGTTTCTTCATAAGTGTATATTAAAAGCAAGATAGTTGTCTTTACTATTGGAGAATTTGTGATGCAAATATAAACAACCTGTGTGAGTCACGTACTTAAGTGGTTTGGAGATAGTTGTTATTAGGTAAATAAATCATAACTCAGAAGTAAAAAGTGCTAAAATCTGTACAACTTATAAATCCTTTCACTTATTTATTTTGAAGAAAGCACAAGGCAGTCTTGCTACCATAGGAATACTTTGTTGATGATGCTTTTTTTTTTTTTTTTGACTTTCAAAGGTGCTTTTCATTTTATCCACATAATTGTTTCACAGGAGATGCTTTATTGGGGAATTTTCTTGATCAAATTATGTAAGAGAGCTCACTCCACTGGTGTCACAGGAATCAAGCTAAAGCCCAGGTAAATAATGTAAACTAGCACACCCTTATCCTGGTCAGGTAACTGCTGTTTGTAGTTGACTGTCTAACCATTTTAATTTTTTAAGGAGAATAAATTAGAATAAAATAAAAAAAAACCCAAGTGATACAGAATTTCACTTAACAAACCACTTTGAGTTTCATAATATTTGTTGTAATACATAGTGTTGTTTTCTAGTGAGTTATTCATATTACCTGACATATGCATGTGAAACTGGATGACAAAAAAGAAAGAAATGCATACGAGATTAAGAAGAGAAAAAGTATAATCAATTGAAAAAATGAGACAAAACAAATTAAGTCTTATCTGCTCCTTTTGATAGACCAGCAGAAATGCACAGTACAGTTGTTCAAACCATCCCGCTTACATACACAGATAAATCTCTTCCCTTCTCCCTGTCCTGTCCTCCTCAACTCAGTAACTCTTGTTTTGAATAAGTGCATTCCCTTTTCCCAGTATCTGTTGTGCCCTTCAGATTCCATTTTTCTCCTTCAGGTTCTCACTAAGGAGACAATATCATGTTGCACGATTTCCAACCATTTTTAGTAGAGAATTCCTATCTATAAAAGCCTCATGATATAGTAAGCATATCGCTAACTGTATATGTAATTAATGGCAATCAGTAGCTTTCTATGCACTTATGATTCTGAATATGTTTGAAATATGCTCACTTATTATACCAACTGCAAACTGTTAGAAATATTCTTAGGGAAGATTTTAGGAATACATGGTATAAATCACTTGTTCATTTACTTATCTATCTTTTGGAAACCTTTCAAACCTAGAAATACTTGGCATTCTAATGACGTTACAGAATTTTTTTGTCTTGTTTTGTTTTATTTGTTGAAAAGGTTGAGGCTTGGTATATGCCAAAATATTTGGAAACGGGAAACTAATCTCTAGGAATAGCTTAAGGCTAGACAGGATTTCTCAAAGTGTATTTCCTGTAGCATTAATTCCATGGGCTATTTAGAGGTGCCAAGTGAGAAAAATAGTGTTTAGGGCCAACTGCATGGAAAAGCACTGAGTTTATTTGCTACTAGACTTCTCAGAATCTTTCTTATATCATTGTATATTATCATTCTTCTTGGGCAGTGGTACATTTGCTTAAATGGCTGTATTTTCAATTGGTTTTGTTAAAAGAGCATCCCAAAACTAGTAACTGAGGGGTTGAAAATGCACACCCAAAGTGTTTATGTAGGCATTGTGGTGCTGTGAGACAGATTTTGTCCAGTTGGGGCTAATATCCTTTTCATTGGCATATGATCATTAAATCAACTTTGGGCAGATTAAATACAGTGATACAAAAAGAATTCTACCTAGGAACACAAGGAGACAGAGAAAAATAAAGCCCTGTTATAACATGTGATATAAAGGGATTTCTATAATTATAAAGATAGAAAATCTAAAAATCAAAGCACTTCATGCAGCACCTTAAACAGATGTTAAGAAGAGTGATTTCATTTGGATAAGCTTGACATTTTATATTTTCTACACAGTATTGCTGAGGACACTGTTAATTTTCAAGAAATGTCAAAGTATCACAAGTAATAAATACTGATGAGAGTGGTATAATTTAATTTTTATGTAATCAGACATTTAGGATACTTTAGAAGTTAGATAATCAAGTTTTCTGCGTCATTGTTGCTTCCTCTTGTCAGTCTTTTCACATCTGGGAATTGTGGCTTCTAAGTACCTCTACAAAACTAGCTAAGAGGAAGGAAACCAAACACATTCTATTGTGCTAATGGAGCTGATGGGCAAGAGTGTACAACTCAGTGAACGTGAGGTCTGAGTTTTGTCTTATTACTAATAAAAGTGGATACTCTCACGACAGATAGCAAGCAGCTTAATAGCACCCAAATGCTTTGCTAAGAAGTTCAGTGAAAGTCATCGGAAGCAATATATTGAGTGACCAAGAAAAGAAACGACGTGGTTGTGAATGTGCATATCACTACAGGTGTAAAGTTGAGCAGTTTTCAGGCTCTCCTTCCCCATTTGGTAGGGGAGAGTTTAATTCATTAGAGAGGACCCTCCTAGAACTAGTAATTTAGCCCTCAGCTATAATAGCTATATTGAAAATTCTCAGAAGCTACATGTGCCTAGTGGCTTCTGCATTGGAAAGGCCCCATAAAGAACAGCTCTATCATTGTAGAAAGTCTTGTTATGCAGCAGGCTTTATATGCAGATTTTGGACCAATGTGGATCATGGAAGTAGAGAAAAAAAGAAAAGACTAAAATGGAAAGCTTTTTATCAGTAAGTGTTAATTCAATTACAGAAGATGAAGAAATACAATGTGTCAATATTTTGAAAATTTAGAGCTCTCCAAAAAGTTTTACTTGTAAGAATTAAAAGAAAAATTAGATGGAGAAGCAGAGAATGATAAGTTTGGTGTTGGATAAGTTTAAGCTTGGTGTTGGATTTATTTCTGCTTCTCAACTTAGCAGTGTTATGGAAGGGAACATGACAGTTTGTTTTGTAGCTCATCTACAAAATTTAAATTTAGAAATTTAAACACAGGAATTTCTGTGTTTAAATGGTTTCATAGGAATTTGCCCCATGAGTTCCCTATATTGGTCCAAGGGATCTCTAGAACAACCTCTAAAAACGGGATTCTCATCAGGGAAGGTAAAGGCTTTGTAGTGGGCAGGAGGGAAGCTGTGGCATGCAGGAGTTAAGAAAAATCACTTGAGAATGGCCAATGTACCTTCAGGGGCTGCAAAAGTGTGCACGGGGTGGGCAAAATATGAGTTCCAGCCATACTAGAAAAACAATATAGAATTTCTTCTAACATTTAAAAATTGAACTACTATATAATTTGTAATTTCACTACTGGATATGTATCCAAAGATAATGATATTAGTGTGTTTAAAAGGAGTGCATGACGCCATGCTTATTGCAGTATGATTCACAAAAGCCACCATAAGGAGCTAACCCAAGTGCCCAGCTAAGGGTGAAAGAATAAAGTGTGGTATATGTACACAGTAGAATATTCTTCAACCACGAAAAGAGTGCAACAGCAAAATGAACTTGGGGAGCATTACAGCACATGAGATAACCTGGAATATGGTGATAAACATCGCATGATTTCACTCATATGTGGAATCTAAAGAAGTTGATTTCATGATGGAAGTGTAACTCAGTGATAGACCTGGTGTACATAATGTATTGAATTTCACTCCTAGAAACCTAAACACACAGGTGCACACTCATCATTGCCCTCCTAATAGCAGAAGGTGGGACAGTGGCTGCCACAGGCTGGGAGAACAAGGCAAGGATGGAGTAGCGAGACATTAATAATGCATACAGTTACAGTTAAATAAAAGGAATAATGTAGGGTGTTATATGGCATAGAAGGTGGCTGAGGTTAACAGTATTGCATTGAATACTTCAAAAGAGTTAGGAGAGAAACTTTGAATGTTTTAACCCCAAAGAAATGATAAATGTTTGAAATGAGAGTATGTTGAATACACTCATTCAATTATCCCATGATATACAGATATATTACTATGTCACACTGTAACCCATGAATATATACAACTATTATTTTGTACCAATTACCAAAAACATGGCATAAACTTTTAGTGCTGGGTCCATGAGAAGCACAAGTTGGAGCTGATCAAATGAGTGATCTGATGAGCATTTGTTTGAAAGATCAGTGAGCACTATTTTTCAGGAAATAGGGGAAAAGACATTTTGTAAGACAATAAAGGGTAATAATAAGGAAAGATCATGCTTAAAAAGTATCTCTCACATCAGGGACATAATTTAAAATGTGAAATGGGTATAATTTTAAACACAAAACCACTACAGATTTATACCTGTTACGGTTTGGGTCTAGTTGTCCGTGAAGCCTTATATAGTCATGAGGTGGCTTCTAGAGTTTATGATTAATTCATGATCCAATGCTGAGATTATGGGTGTGAGTGCTGCTGGAATTATGGATGTGAGTGTAACGCGTGCAGACAGCCTGGGGGCTTCCACTGCTGCTGCTGTTCCTGTCTTGGGCTCTTGCTGCTTTGCTGTTTTCTATCAGGAATTGTTGTCTTCTGCCATGTGCCACTCTGCCTTGGAGCCAGTTGAGTATGGTCTGGAACCTCCACTAACAGTGAGCTAAATAAACCTTTCCTTCTCTAATTTTGAGTGTTGGGCATTTTGTTCTGGCAATGAGAGAAGAGTAACTGAGATAAAGCTTTAATGTTACATATATGTAATTAAGCTAGACAATATTTGGGAACAAAATGAAATATAATTTTTCTGGGAAGGTATAAAAAAAGAAGAATCCTTGGATATTTTCATATTTCAAAATTGAAAGGTGATTTATTTAAGTGTCTTATTATGTGGGCCATTGTTGTAGACCCTGGGGGATAGAACAGAAAATGAAACCAAGTTTATGCCCCAAAGTAACTTGTTTTCTGTAGTGAAATCAGGCAATAAACAAATCAACAGATACATTGATGTCAGATATTTGTTCTCTGGAAGAAGAAAGAAAGCTGCTGCGAGTATTACTGACTAGTATCAGTGGCTATCTTACATAATTCCAGGGCATTCTCATGGAGAAAAAGATTTCATGAAAATGTATTCAATAGTGAAACTAATTACATTATGCTATTTAAAGAAGGATGTATTTGAGTAGAGATCTGAAGGAAACCTGGGAGCTCACATGTGGCCACCTGGAAGGACACTGTCCTAACAAGGGAGTTAGTTTATACAAAGGTCCTGAGGCTGGTGCATTCCTGGGCTGTGTGATAAACTGCACGGAGTTCAGTGTGGCTGAAATTAAGTGAATGACAGGGAGGAGAAGCTTGGGCATGCGGGAAGGAGGAACAGAGTGAAGATGGGAATTCAAGCCTTTGCAAGGCACCTGGATTTTCTCTGAGAGAGATGGGCAACCACTGGACAGTTCTGAGGAAGAGCAGTGCCGTCTGACATGGGCTATGCCAGTGCTGTTGCTGTCCTGGCGTTGCACACAGTCTTTTCTCAATTCCTTTTGTTGTCTCTTAAATTGAAATCAATACATTCAGTTGTGTTACTGGCATGATGCTCTTTCTCACCAAATTTGGAGTAAGTGTAATTAGCTATAATTTCTACTGTATTCTCCAAGTAATACCAATTTGTCTTAGATTACATAGCAATTATCATCAAAAGCCAATGAAATTTAAGTTTCTTTACATCTTCTAATACTTTTCCCGTCTCCAACAAATGATCCTAATTTGAAGTGCTCATGAAGAAGTATTTTTGAAAGAGAGTGCCACAGGTAGTTTGACATAAACCTTCCAACAGTGACAACAATGTGTGTCAGCGAGCAGATTCAAAGCTGGGAAAGCAGAACTAGGAAGTTGTCAAGTAGCGTGCTTGTCTTCTACTTCTTCTCTTTCTCCTTCTCTCTCTTCTACTTGTTCCTTTAATCAAGCATTTTGTTACCTTTTCTTACTAGTAACTCTGGCTCTATTTGTTCCGAATTGGTGCTGTATGATTTTCTTTGGTCTATAGAGCAGCTATTCTTTAATTCATAAAGGGATGAATAGGAGTGGGGTTTTCGTTATACCCTCTAAGATTTGGAGGTCAAAGGGACTATATTGAAGTGAGAATAAGGAAGAAAGAGGTAAAGTTCATGTTTAAGAGATCTTGGAGTAGGAGTAGATGTGTTTCTTCCTTTCTCTTTAAGGCGCTCCTGAGCTGGTTTCATTTTGGAGGGAAAGACCACTACCATTTTACACCACTGCTTCCTAAATAATTAACTGAGTGTGGAGAGTGAAAGCTATGCCTGTATGTTGGTCTGGAATTGGCCTCATATAAGCTATTGAGTAAAATTCATCTTTGCACTTTGAGACTCATGTTCTATTTGCCATCTAATAATAGTACTGAGGAAAGCTCAATGAAAAAATAGGTTTGGGCTCATATTCAGAGTTGTTTCTGAAACTGGGTTATGGAAAGCCCACAGTGGGGCCTGGTGGCACGGGAAGGGAAAAGCCGGGTGAGTGCTGTGCCTCAGTGAGCTCTCCCTGCACATGTCTGTGCCCCTGTGTTTGCCCTCTCTGACTGAAATAGAAAAATAGAGCATTTCCTGAACATGTCCTTTGGCTTAGGATAGTGATGAAGCAGATAATATCTTTATGGAAGAACTTCTGTCAGGTTTTGGTATGTTGAAGATTTACTACTACATTTCTAAGCAACGAACTTCTTGAACCACACTCTCTAAAGCAACAAACGTCACTATGTTGGCAAAGACACAAACTTCCTGACACATCTAAGTTAATTTTATTTAATTTTATTTTCAGTAGTTATCCTCATGAAGAATGACACATCTAGAACAGTGCTTCAATATAGCCTTTAGCCAGCTCTCTTAACTATACCAGTCCCCTGATCACTTCTGCAGTTAACAATGTGAATCCAGAGAAAACCCTAAATGGAAATCCTTGTCCTCCTAATGACCAACTCTGAACACCATACTAGAAAGGGCACCCAAAATAAGTCAGTGCCATAGTTTCCATGATGACAGTCCCCAACACAGCAGTTTGTTATTGTTTCTTTTAAATCACTAGAATTCTTCCCATATGCTGTCATATCTTCAGATAACAGCCACATGGAGATTAAATGTGATTTTAAGTGAACTTTTACTTGCCTCTCTATATCTTTCCTGGATTTTATTATTTTTACAGGCAAGTGATGACAGATGATTCCTTGCAAGATTTAGCTAGTTAAACATGCAGCATAAAGACCCGAAGCCCTGCAGTCAGGCACATAAAGAGCAAAGAAAAAAAAAAAAAAAAAAACAAAAAAAACCCAAAAATGTGAAAACGTTCCACTGGGGCTGCAGCTTTTTAGAGTATGCAGGAATGACGTCATTTGTTTTCCCAAAATCCAGTTTAAATTTGTTCCTGCCTTTCAGAAACTGCAGCAGGGAGCCTCTGTGGAGACTCCTGCATACCATATTTCAGGACAGTGGAGTGTATGCTGCACCAAAATCCAGCCAATCACAGTGTGTCCGGAGGCCCTCCTCCCCAGCTTCCCTTTGTCCCCTACCTGAAGCAGAGGTGTGCTCTGGGTGTGAGGTGACCAGCTAGCACCTTACCCCAACTGTGTCATAACTGCAGAGCCATCACTCTACACCTCACATGGCTTAAAGGGGAACAGTCACTAAATAAAGGCTTTCTCTGTTCACCTTGCGTGTTCACCTCAGGACAGGTAACCTTCACAAAAAGGATTATTTCTGAAAGGATGCTTTGGTTTGGTTGGTTGTAAATTAAATCCCAGCCTTTTGTTCTTAGTTGCCCCTGTGCAGTACTGGAATCTTCCTGAGAATCAGACACTCTTGGCTCTGGGGGCTATTGGCAGAAGCAAGACCTCCAAATTCTTCACCAACCAAGACTTCTTACCAAGCAAAACTATTTCTGTGTAAATATCCATGTACCGTGACTGGAAAAGAAGCAATACAACTGAAATAGCATTTTGAGACTGAGTTCCAGTGATGGAGGGTAATTATGGTCTGAAGTTCTCTTACAACAGCAAAGGTTGACATACAGAGTGAAAAAGTTAGTGCCAGGTGGCCCACGACCACCTCGTTTTCCCTTAGTTTCTCTCTCCTTGTGGAAACGCAGTGTATCCACAACAGGATCAGTGTGGGTTTTGTGATAATGAGCAGCAAAAACTGAACTCTGGCTAAGTAAATGAAGAAGGATTTACTGGGAGTCTATGAGAAAACTCATAGAATAAAATGAAGGCTGAAGAAACTGACCCCTAGGTTACAGAGGGTGTGCTGTGATGGCCCAGTGGCAGTCAGTGCTGCTAGAGTACATAGCTTTCAAGCTTCCCTCTCCTCTCTTCCTGTCACTCTGGGTAGAGGCCTAAGGTCTAGGAGAGTGTATTACAGATTCATGGTTCATGTGCCTGCCCCATAATGTGGAGAGAGCAGAGATTTCAGTATACTGACTCGTGGACTCCTAGCAAAAGGCTGAGAGAAATGCGCTCATAGGAGGTGAGGTGCTGTGTCTCGCAGAACAGGGGAACGGGGCATTGTTTAACCTTCTGTACCCCGTGCTCACTGCCTTGAGTTTCATTTACCTGATGGTCCTTCTCCTTTAACCCAAAATGTAGACCTTTGAGGGGTTGCTATTTGTAAGATCCAAGCCAAGAAAAATTTGAAAATGAACCGAAAGTGCTATTGATGAGTGTGCCAAGACAAGATGCACCAACCTGGGCCTTCTTTGCAAATGGAGATCCATGGTACATACAGATACGTGGTCATGCTTCCTTTCATCTTACTGCTGTTTGTCTAGGCTTACCCAATAGCTAACCTATTCTTTAAATGTTATCAATTCAAGGAACACTGAGAAATCTTTATGGACAGAAATGGTGGCTTCCCTTTCTTGGTGTCGTCAGTATCTCATCTTTGTTTGTCAGGTGGCAAGAGGCTCATGCTGTCCTCTAGAGTAATCATAAGGATGTTGATCCCTGTCAGGGTGTAGATGCTTCCCTGAAATTGTTCTGTATGTAATATCTTCCTTATAAAATACTTTTTACAAAATTTGCATTTTCACACACAGTTACAGTGAGAGCCAGGATTAAAGAGTGTTCCTTGATCAAGCACAACCACAAGCAGATTCCTCAGAGGCCTCCCCAAAGGCCTGTAACAGCATGATGCATTGAACTTTACTCCCCTCTCTGCTACCTGCTGGGCACCACGGGCACTGGGAGCCCAAGCCTATACACTGAGTCACACCACAGCTCTGTAACTTAGGCACAGGTGTTCTCTGTGGGCAGGACCCCAACACAAGCAAACTGAATGAAAAAACCAGGCCGAACACCCTGTGGTGTTCTCACTCCTTGCCCATCCTGTTTGTCCTTTCTGGGAATGCTTCTTCTATCAGTCATTCCAAAGCATCACTCATTTGCTCATTTCTAGCACAAGACTCAGGATCCTTCCATAATAATGCTGTCACTCTGTCCAGAGCATGTAGTGAAGACAGCCAAGCCCAAGAAAGACTGAAATGTGGCATTTTATCACTCGAGAACTTGTGAGCACCAGTCAGTGCACCAAAGCGATGGCATGGGACACTGTGTTTAAAAGTGGAAAATGAATCATGTTTACATTATGCGAGTATATTTAAAAAATTAAATAGGCTCTATTTTAGAGTATATATTATTTGGCATTGAAGTTATCAATTTGTGAGAAAAATGAGCCGACTGTGGAATAAAGGAGAGGTTAATTTTTTGTCCAGGCTGGGGTAGAAGGTGAAGTGCCTATTAATTAGTTAGGAGGTGTGGCGGAACACCGCTCAAGTTTGCTATAATGCACCATGAACAAAAATGCAGCAGAAACTGATCTGTTCTTGGCAAACAGCCAAAAGTAAAGAAGAGCAACTTTTGAGCTAGAACGTTGAGAAGTTTTGCAATAAATACTACATGCATTAATACCCAACAGACACTAAGCTGTACCAAAGAAGAAAAACATTTCTCACGTTAGAATAGCACATGACATTAATATTTTGTGTTGTTCCTTGCAGACAATTTTTCCACACTGTTGTTTAAGATGCCCTGGTCAGAGGTTGCCAGTGGTCAGAGTTAAGGTGAAAGATGGTCATAATCGGGGTGGTTTGATCAAGGTGGCTGGTCATGCATTATTAAGCTCTCTACCGTCCTCTCTCATTCTCTTTTTTTCCTCATAGCAGTCTTGAGGGTACTAGTCCCTAAATTTTGAATCGTCAGGAATATTGTTATTGTTCTTTATATTCTTAGAATGTGCACAACTTGTCCATAGTTATCAGTAACAGCTCTTTAAAATCTCCCACTCTGCAGAGACATCGAGGGAAAATAGCAACACTTCTGCTACTGGTCTAGTGCATGCTTAACAAATACTACACATTTTAAAGTTTTTCATGGATTCAAGCCTCTTCCCCTTCACGTACTGGAATTGGCTTATTTACTTACACTAAACTTTTCCTCATTTAACTTCATACAACTCTTACGCCATTGAAAGTCTTAAAAACTTTATCAGTTTTAACTGTTTTTTAGCTTACTTAAAAATTAGAAAACAGATTAGTGTGTTTTCTCTCTTCAGGTTTAAAAGCTGTCAGAGCAGAATCTCAATATTATCTATTTGCAATAAATACTACAACTTTATTCCAGGGCTTATCATTTGGTGAGGCTCAGTGACATCAGTCAAATTCAGTGTCAACCTTTCAAAAGAAATCTTTTCTACCTTATTGAAAACATCTTTCTAGTAAAACTTATTTGCTAAATGACTCGAGCTCCCTTAACAAATAAAACATAACACTGCTGCTCTTTGCCTCTGAAGTGATGACAAATTGCTGGGGAGTAAAAGCCTTCATACTAATAGCAGAGGAAAATTGGCTCTAAGATCCCATCATTTTGTTTACCAGCTGTCTTTACAATTCTATAATAACCCAGCCCACATTAGAAAAAAAACATTGTTCAGAGATAGTAAAACAGACAAGGAACAAATGACCTCCCTGCTGAAATTAGTTTAAGCAGGGGGACAGGCTGGAAAGAAAGATATGATTCAGAAACTTACCTAGCTCTCAGGCATGTTACCCGGTGACCACATACTCGGTGCTGAAGCACAACTCAGGAGCATTACATCATCATGACAAACTTTCATTGGCTGCAGAAACCCCAAGGATAAAACAGGCTTTTAAGGTGCTGTGTGAAAGCCCTGGTTGGATTACCAGGGTTATGGCCAAAATATTGAAGGGAAGACTTTGCCTAGAGCCATGGCTGGACAGGCAAAGCGCTGTTAACCATTTGTGATGCATGCTTTTCTCCACTTTAGTCACTACTTTCGTATTTAACTCTAACCTGTTGGGAAATTTTTCTTGTTGAAAAATTTTTTAGGAAAATCCTTGTTTTTACTTTAGCTTATTTTTGTTGAGGATGCACAGTGGCATTCTGAGCCAGCGGCTTATTTGACCTGTTCCTCTTCAGGCTATTTTTCTTATTTTAAAAACTACATTTGAATCAATAAATCCATTACTCTTTCTCTTATTTTGTTCTTATTCTCTATGGGCAAAAAAGACAAACTCCCACTGATGGAAGCAAGCATGAATGTGTTTGCCTATTTATTTTGAGCAGTTTAAGTGGAACTAGTGCACTTCTTTCTAATTTTTCATTTCTATTGTTAGATTTCTTTCTCTATTAAACTCTATGAGTTATTTATGTCATACCTATTGCCATAGTGATTTACAAGCCAAAGCCATGTGTGCAATTTGAGAGCATGAGGAGCTCTCAGAGAGTAAAAACGACTGGGCACAACTACAGTTGTGTACCACAATACACCCATCTTTGCCACCTGAGGGGGAAGCATTTGATGTAGAAGAGCATGCTCTGGTTATAAAAAGTGGAACATTTGGACAATTATATTTGCCATTCAGGAAATGACAATAATATGACATTACTAGTGAATATCAGTTTCTCCTTCTCTACCTGGGTGTCTGTTTCTTCTTTAAATTTAAAAATGTACAGAAGGAAGGGGATGACTATAGGAGAAATCAGTGCCTTTTAAAAGTATTTCATCTTAACTTTAAAGATTTGAACTACACTCTGCTTCTCTCTGCCTCTTGATGTCTTTATCTCTGTCTCTATGTCTCTACTAGAACAAAATACATGACACCTGCAACTTATTTTTGATTTTTTGTATTTTTTAAAAGAGAGTATAAATGAGAACTAAACCAGAAAAATTACAGTAATACAGAATTTCACTTAGTAAATTAATATGACTTTCACAGTATTTGTTGCAAATCAGAGTGTTGTTTTCTAACCAGTTATTCATATTACCAGATATATGCATGTAAACTTAGAAGAAAAAAAGGAGAAAGAAATGTATAAGAAATTAAAAAGAAAAAAATAGAAATAATTGAAAAAGGAGAAAAAACACATTAAGTATTGTATGTTCCTTTCCATAGACCAGCTGAAATGCGCAGTACAATTGTCCAAACCATGTATAGATACATGTATAGATAAACCTGTTTCTGTTTCCCCTACTCCCTCTCTTTGTTTGTCTCCTCAACCCAGTAAGTCTTTTTCAATAAGTGAACTCCCTTTTCCTAGTATCTGTTTCTGTTTCCCCTACTCCCTCTCTTTGTTTGTCTCCTCAACCCAGTAAGTCTTTTTCAATAAGTGAACTCCCTTTTCCTAGTATCTGTTGTGCCCTTCAGATTCTATTTTTTTTTTCTTTCAGGTTCTCATGCTAAGGAGACAATGCTATGTTTGCACATGCAGATCTGACTTATTTCACTTAAGAGCATGGTCTCTAGTTGCATGCATTTACAGATAAAAGACTTAAATTTATCCTGTTTTATAGGTGATTAATATTCCATTGTGTAAAAATACCATGTCTTCTTTTTCCATTCATTTGATGGGCATGTGTGTTGTTTCCAGCATTCAGCTATGACCAATTGCACTGCTATAAACATGGGTGCACATATATCCCTGTGGTATGAGGTTTTCAGTTCTTCTGGAAAAATACCCAGGAGGAGAATAACTGGGTTGTTGATTCTTTGAAATTTCCCATGTAGTTTGGTTTTTTCCATGAGTTTTCTATATATCCCTACGTCTTTAAGATTCCTACCTACATTTTCCTCTAGAAGATTTATTGTTTCTGTTTTAATATTTAAATATTTGATCCATTTTAACTGTAGCTTTGTGCATGGAGAAAGGTATGAGTCTAGTTTTAGCCTTCAGCATGTGGAAAGCCAGTTTCCCCAGTACTATGCTGAAAAGGCTATCTTTTTTCTAGTGAGCATGTTTGACCCCTTTACCAAAGATAAGGTGGCTGAGTGTGTTTGCAGCTGTGAGAAAATCTTCTAATTTGTTCCACTAGTGCTCAGGTCTGTGTCTATGCCAGTACCATGTTGATTTTATCACACTAGCTTCATAGTATAATTTCAGGTCAGGGGTTGTGGTATCTCCTGTCTTTCTTTTTTTTCCAGGATTTTTTTTTTTTTTTTTATATTCTGGGTCTCTTCTGGTTCCAAATAAATTTTACCAAGATTTTACAACTCTGTGAAGTATGCTAATGGTGTTTTAACTGGAATTGCATTGAATCTATGTAACAATTTTGGGAGTAGGCCATTTCCACATCCTATCTGGAAGTGTGGAATATTTTTTCATCTTCTCAAATCCTTTTCAGTCTCTTTCCTCAGAGTATTGCAATTTTCACTCTACGAAGAGTCTCATAGATTTAATCACCAAATTCAGCAACATAGTAGGATATAAAGTCAGTGCCACAAAATCAGTAGCAGTTTTGCACACGAACAATAAATACACTGAGAGAGAAATTAGAGAGGCCATGCCTTTCACAAGAACATTCAAAAAAGATTATAATTAATTTCACAGAGGATGTAAGAGATTTATACAGTGCCACCTACAATTATTTAAAGAAGGAGAAGTTTATTTGGCTGACAGTTATGCTCTCTGATCAAATGTTTCCAAGGCAGAAATGACATAGTAGAATGACCTGAATACAGGAAAACCATGAAAGTCATGGCAGAAAGGAAACATAGAGAAAGGGAGGTGCCAGGATGGGATGTATACCTGTTGCGCTCATGTGCCCAATGACCTCTTCTTCCAACTAGACCCTAATTCCAATAGCACATTCAGCCATGGCTTCCTCAGCATGTGGATCCACTGATGAATATAGTGCCTTTGTGGTCCACTCATTGCCAAACTCATGAGAATTTGGGGGATGTTTTGCATCTAAACTATAATACTTGGGTAATACACGTGCATCACTATGTCCCAACTTTCTATATAGTTGTCTACATACAAATGCCATAGGAAATTCCCAGAAGTAGGAACTGAGAACTGTTTCCAGTGCACACCTGGGCTGCTCAATTGTCTTGCAAATATCCTCTCATTCTTTTCCACCTTTCTTCATCAGTCATAAACTTTAGAGCAGGCGAAACTACCCATTGCAAGAAAAAGCTTGGCTGCTTGGAATATGACCTCCAGAGAAGACTTTCTACTTTGCTTTCTTAGACTCTGGTGTAGAATAAATGGCAACAATTTAAACATTATGGAGAAAAAGACTAAGGACTCAAAATCATAGTTAAAGATTCAAGAGCTTTAGGAGTATTTCAGACATTGAGGAGAACAAAGATAGAATGCTTTCTTATTTTGTGTCCACCAGGAAGAGGGAAGGAATAGGACTGTCTGCATCTCTGTTCCGTAGCTAGCATTGACAAAGTAGGATACATCATGTTATCTTTTCTAAAGGTGTCTTGTTGGAGTGGGACCAACATTAACTCACAGTTATGATTAAAGTCTGTTAAAATAGGATAGACACGAACAATCATCTAAATGAAACCGGAAATGCCAAAAGCAAAGATGTTTGAGCTTGATCTTGAAGAAGTAAGAGTTGGCTAGCTGATGCGAGAAAGTAAGCAGTTCATTGAAGAGAAAACAGAACAAAAAGGAAAGAGGAATGTGTACTAGGGTGTATTTGGGATTCAGCAAGTAGTTTCTGTTTATGGCAGGAAAATGATGTTGAAGCTAAGGTTAGATCAATAGATATGGAGGGATATGTGAGCTACTCTAGGTCCCTGAGGAGCCCCAGTCATTTTGTAACTAAGATGTATTACTGTAGTGGTTCTTGGAATGGATAGGAATGGGCTAGATCTAGGAACATGACATAGCTTATATTTCAGTTGGCATCATGTCAGGAAATAGATAGCACCTTCAGATAGCTTAATTGTAAATATTTTTCTGAAAAGGTCATTTTCAGGGGTGAGGACAAGGTGAAGGATATCAACAAAGGACAGAAAAGTTCCCAAGAACCCACAATAGTTCTGTTACTAGCAAGTAAATCTAATAGGAAGCTACAGAAAAGGAAATCTGGATACTGCTTTAAGTAGAGGTTGGGCTCTTGGTCATGCAGATGGATAGTGAAATGTAGAGCAAGTATTCAGAGGTCAAGGTTTGTGTTCATGTGCCTGTGTGTGAGGGAGAGAGAGAGACAGAGAGAGAGGAAGGGAGAGGGAGAGAAGGAGAAGGAGAGAAGGAAAGGGAGAGGAAAGGAGAGGGAGAGGGAGAGAGGGAGAGGGAGAGGGAGAGGGAGAGGGAGAGGAAGGGAGAGAGAGAGGGAGAGGGAGAGAAGGAAAGGGAGAAGAAGGGAGAGAGGGAGAGAGGGAGAGAGAGAGAATGAGAGGGAGAGGAAGAGAGAGAGAGGGAGAGGAAGAGAGAGAGAGGGAGAGGAAGAGAGAGAGAGGGAGAGGGAGAGAGAGGGGGAGGGGGGAGAGGGAGAAGGGGAGAGGGAGAGAGACAGACAGACAGAGAGAGAGAGAGAGAGAGAGAGAGAGAGAGAGACAGAGAGACAGAGAGAAGAAACAAAAGACTGAGAGGGAGAGAGGGAAAGAAAACAAAATTATCAAAAGTATCCAGGTAGGACAGCTTGTGAATTGTTTTTAATCTTGCCCAATGGATGAAACATCATTTCAAAAAGACTGTGGATACATGTTAGCTTCAGGCCAGAGAAGTCTCATGAGTGGTCTTGGCTTACCTAGATAGAAATACCAAATATATCTGCATCTTTATATATCAGAAGAGCAATCAAGAGTCAAAGAGGGAAGACAGCAACGTAAGCACCATCTCTGAGGCCATGGGTAAAGATGATTTTACTCAGCGACAAAGAGGATAGTGTTGAGAAAGGAGGTCTTGGCAACACTGATATTGAAAGGATAGCTGGATTAGTGAGATTCTGAGAGGAAGAGAGAAAAAAGCATTCAGGTAGGAGGAAAGAAAAGCAGGCGGCACAAAAAATGAGGAAGAGAAAAGCTTCTAGCAGAAGAAAATGGCCTAGAGAATAACTATGAAGTAAAGTCAAGTTGAAATAAGAGTAATAGAAAGATGGCTTACTGGTAACATGATCATTGGTGATTCTAGACAGAACAAGTTCAGTTTAGGGCTTAGAAACAAGAATCAATCTCAGGTTTACTGCCTGAAAACTGCATCTAAGCTCTTACCTTGTTATTATGAAGCCAATAAACTAAAAGAAAAAAAAAAGAAACAAACAAACAAACAAACAAAAAACCCAAAACAAAACAAAACAAAACCCTAAAAAACCCCACCATTTTCTTTTGCAGTTTTAAACAGTTGCAAAAAAAAAAAAAAAAAAAAAAAAAAAAAAAAAAAAAAAAAAAAAAAAAAAAAAAAAAAAAAAAAAAAAAAAAAAACCCAAAAGACAAAAAGTAATTTTGCATTTATAAAAATCACATTAAATTGAACTTTCACTGGCTATACAAATGTTATCAGAACACAGCCAAGATTATGTGTCTATGTGTTGTGCACTTCTGTCTTCGTGCTCTAATGACAGATAGCTTGAAGGACCGAGGAGGGCATTTTCCAAACAGTCTGCTGACCTCAGCTTAGTAGGCCAGCAGTTTCCAAGTCACGATGGAAGACACTGGAATGTGTGATGAAGAAGTGAAGAGGGCCAGGCATTTGTGCTCTGGAGGACCTACAATGACAGAAGGGAAGGAACTAGAATAGCTGCTGGAAGAAAATGTAGAGGTGAGATTTTTATTTTCCATTTTTGTTTTGTTCTTCTACTAAAGGGAAAGAAAGTTTCTTGCATGGCGCAGGAGAAAATGAAGACTTTCTAAAAGTTAGCAAGACACGAAAAATGGGGAACAAACAATTTCAAATTGTCCTTTTGGAAGCAGAATCGACTAGGACAGTTGGCTTCTTTGACTGATGAGGAAGGCAAATCACAAAGCCCTGGGTTTCCCACTGAAGCAGGAGGCAAATCACTTGTTGAAGCTTGCAGAGGGAGGACAACTTATGAAGTCTGAAGAGACAAGTGCAAAGTTTGAAATGGAGGAAATTGGGAGACAAAATTGAACAAAAACACAGGCAGTGGGTATCCGTGGCGATGTCAAATTGAACTTCTTTGATCTTCCTCAGCAGTGTTAGGAGAAATGAAATAGCTGTATCCAACTGAGCCTTAGGATCGGTAAGGTCTATGCAGTGGGAATAAAACCTGAACAGGTTAGGTTGAGGATGGTGGTCAGAAATTGTTAGAGGAGCTAATCATGGGTTTTATCCTTAGTTTCTTCTGGTATGAAAGATGTATAACCTCCCCCTGATTAGACCTGTCTGTGGACAGCTGGACAGGTCCATGTAGAAATAATAAAGCTATATGTCTGGCTCTATTTTCTGTTTTATTTTGGCCAATGTGTAAGTTGCTATACTGTTGAGGCTGAATTTGAATCTGAGAACCTCCTGCCTCAGCCTGCCAGAGTGCTGGGAGTAGAGGTGTGTGCCATGCCATCTGCCATGGGGTTCTTGAGGAGCTGGTGAGCAGGTTAAGAGAAAAAAGGAGCTAAACAACTAAAAGCTGAAAGGATATACTGTTATGGTACAAGACAAGTTTGGACTTTGCTGTTTTAAAACTCATGCACAAGGGCAAGTCAAATAACTCAGCAGATTAATGTGCCTGCAGGCAGGCACAAGGGCCAGAGGTTTGATCAGGGGGCCTGTGCACCGGCCCTGCCCCAAGGGCATGCTGAGACAGCAGTCGACACTGGGCGTAGCAATGCACAACTGTAATCCCAGCTCTTGGGAGGCTATAAACAGGTTTATCACTATGAGTCTGATCTAGTAGTGAGACCCTGAACACTGGCCCTTCCGTAAAATATGAGAGAAAAAACGTCACTCCCTGTGTATTAGTCTGCTATAAAATACTACAATGTATCTGTGTTAGACATGCAGACATATTTGTTTTCCCATAGTTCTAGTGGTGAAGTGTCCACCTTTAAGGCGCGGCCAGGCCAGCTGCTTTCAAGGCCTTGAGCCTTGGCTTGCAGAGGGCTGCCTTCCTGCCATGTGCTCACCTGACCCATTTTCTGTGCGCATGTGCTCTTGGTTGTCTCTTCCTCATAATATAAGGACCTCAGTGTTACTGGATTGGGATGCCACCTCTAGGATGTTTCTTAATCTTAAAGACCGTTTAAAAGAGCCAAATTGGGTTACCCATTCCCTTCAGCATGTAACTTTTGCAGGGACACAAATCACTCCCTAACACTTAAGCAGAGTGTAGGTAGGGGAGCAGTGCAAATGAGGGGCTCTGATGAAGACCACTGGAATCATAGCGATGCCTGCTATGTTTGCAGTGAGGTAAACCACATTTTGTAGCTGGGCTTTTTGAATCATTATATCCCAGGGGTTGTTGTCACATGAGACTAGAAGGACAATGAGCACTGCCAGCAGTAATATAATTATCACAGTTATCTACAAAACATACAAGATATTTCTCTGTAAAACTTGAGGACTTAACTATAAAACTTATAAAACTATTAAACATCAGAAAATAGTCTGTCATTTATAAATTGCAGTCTCTCCATATGTATGAATGCATGTGTGTTTCTGTACATTATACTACATTCTGCTCACATGTTTTAATTTTGCCCCTTGAGAAAGTTATTTGAAAGGAAATACAATTCATATGGAAATGCACATAAAATAGTTTAAAATGAAATTCATATCTTCCTTTTTTACATTGAGTTTCTCTTGACATTTCATATAGAATTATCTAATTCTGAAATGGTCACTAAATACTTAGCTTGTGTTTTTATGTACATATTTTTGTTCATTATTATTTTTAATGTATTTGGTGCAGGGTATTACTGTACAGCTCGGACTCATAGTGATCCTGTTTCAACCTCCCCAGCTCTGCGATTACAGAAGCGCAGTGGTAAATGCTAGAGAGAGCCTAATCTGTCACATTTGTTTTTGATACCGGAAATCAAACTTGGGATCCTGCACTTTCTAGGCAGGCACTTGTATCACTGAACTATGTCTCCAGCCTGAGAAAGCCTCATCTGATGTTACTCGTTAATCTCACTTCTCTGACAAAGAAACCAAAGCTTGAGAACAATATATTAGTGAAACACTGGCGAGAGATAGTTTGGCTGCCATGTTTTCTACTTTTTTACATTGACACATATTCAATTAGTTTTTTGCTTCTAAGTAAGTGGAGTTGATCTTAACTCATTAAACATATCTTTTCTGAGAGGCACAAAACTGTTCTTTTAAAGTAAAAAGAGGATGATACCATGTACTTAACTGTCTTGCTATCTTCAACTCAGAAACACAATAACAGTGCTGCTCTGATGCCTGGCTTCTGATCTTAGGAGTTTAGAGGCCATACCTTCACCTTTCTCTCTGTGTATAACTCAGGGTTCAGTTGGCTCATATGAAGATGATTTTTTCTTACTTTCAGATCACATGCCCATAATCCGTGCTTTCCAAGAATTGGAGGGCTGCGGGGGAGCCAACTTCAGTGAAGCTGTAATCCTTGAATGTAGACAGTAGTTGGTGGGCTATATAGCAAGGAAAGCACTGTGTGCGGTGAATTTGAAAGACTGCTTTCAGGCATGAAGGGGTTTGGTTATGACAAAAGATACCATGAAAGCTACAAACTAAGATTAATTGTATTTGATTTAATTCACCCATATCAGAGATGAAAAAATGATTTAATGTGTTGATTAATCAAATATAATTGTCAAAATTCAAAGACTACAAACATAGAAAATTATTTTATACAGTTAGGGAAAATTAAGGCTTTAGAAGCACTGGCCATACAAAGAGGGTAATTTATTTATAAAACAAAAAGAGATCTGAAATTGTATCAGTGACACAGAACCTATGAAGGAATAAATAAATATTTTGGTTGCATCACAAGATTAGGTCTCAAGGATAGGTTATGTGATATGACATTCAGATTCTCTCAAAATTCTCATTTTTAAACACATGGTTATAGAAAGTCTAAAATACTCACAAGACATTGTTAGCTAGTGTTTCTTGGCTCCAAGTGCAATTGTCATAGAGCAGATCAAAGATCATCTGTGAGGCCTGCCTTCTACAGCAATTTCTAAGCACAAACTTCCCCCTGAGGCCAAGCATGTATGTGCTTTAAGAGCCTTGAAGTAAGGATTGAATTGGAGAATAAAATAAAAAGGGCAATAGTACAGCAAAGAGGTGTCTGGGTTGCCAAGTGTGATGGTTAATTTTATTTAATGTGGCCAGGGAATAAGTACCCAGACATTTTGTCAAACATTACTCTGCTTCTGGGAATATATTTTGGATGAGACTAACATCCAGATCAGTAGAATTTGAGTAAAGAATATTACCCTCCCTAATGTGAAAGGGCTCTGAGCAATTAGTGGAAAGCTTTAAAATAGAGCAAACAGGGAATTCATCCAGCCAATGGCCTTGGTCTTGAACTGCTACACTATTTTTTATATTGAGTCTTCAGCCTGCTGGTCTACCCTATAGATCGCAGCCAGGCTCACCTTCTTAATCTTAATCAGTGGGGCAAGTTTCTTAAAATCTTTTTCTCTTTCTCTTTCTCCTAGAGGACTTTCCTAGAGGACTCTGATAATACATCAAAAGTAAACTTAATGACAAAAGCAAAACAAGGCAGAATTTAAATTGATGACAGAAAGTTTTGTACCTTACCACTTCAGTTAAATTCCAAATCTGGCAAAGAGTGAAACAACCAAGCTGGAACTAAAGAATTAGAATTTTAATTAAACTTTTAATATTTTATTTATTTTTCAGATAGCATTTTTGTTGACAAGCAAAATGATTTTCTAAACATCACCAATTTGATTTTTCTTTCTGAGTGTGAAGTATGCCAAGCTCACTTTCCATCTTGCCACCTGCAGAGGCCCAGTAGCAAAGCCTAGCAACTGGGTTGCTCAGGCCTGCCTTTCTACTGCAGGCGAGCGCTCAGGGGTGATGCTGTGCCCTGCCTTTCCACTGCACCCTACTGCTTCCTGTCTCATGTAAAAGACATTTTATATTTAAAAATATCATCATTATGGCTCTTTACTACATTAGCTATAACTTAATTCTGGGAAGGCAGGCATTTTCGAGTTAATTGGGTGGGTCTTGAGGTGGAGAAAAACCTTTTTTATTGATCTTAAGACAGGCTATGGGTTGGGAAGATGGCTCAGGGGCACAAGTGCCTGCCTGGCAAGTGCAAGGTCCTGAAAAAAAGAAAGAAAGAGAGAAAAAAAACACACTAAATTTTTAGATTCAAGGAATTAATTTTTCAAATGGTTCCTCACTGTTTGCAATTTCTTCAGCAATCCCTTCTCACTTTGGAATCAGATGTTAAAGCTTCCTGGAATCAGGAACTACACAATGCTATTAATCCTACACTGGGCATTATGCAAAATTTCATGGGAAGTTTCAGACATCGCAAATTAAATTTGCTCTTTGAGTTTGGATTGTCATTCGTGATCTGTTGAAAAAGCCCCATCTCTTAATTTCAGGGTGGTGACTTCAGAAAAGGTATTTTTTTTCACTGCACCAAACACATTTTCTCCAGAAAGCATTGCCTTCCTCTCCAGCTAGGTCATACAGTATTGCAATTGTGGCTTTCACTTGTAGGTAGCTGCACATATATTATTTTTTTTTCAGTTGTAATACCAGTGTCCACAAGAGAAGCAAACATTGTTGGAGGTTCAAAATTCAGTGGCAGCAGGGATGCATCTAAAGTCGAGGCTCTTTGTTTCCAAGGGATTATCTCTCATTGTTGACTAATGGACATTTTTTGGTTGTTGTTATAGATAAATCAAGATGTTACTTTTATGGTTGTGGTACTAGTACAGTCAAGGTTTCTTTCTGATCTTCCGTCATTTATTTGAAGACACAGTACTTTTTTTTTTTTTTTAACTCAACTCCACAGCAGCCAAATACCACATTCCCCAACACACATCCCCATCCATCAAACAACAGTAGTCAAGGAAAGAAAGAGAGAAGAAGCAAAAGAGAAACTTTCCATGTAACTGACAGCCTGCTGAGATGAAAGTCAGGTCGTGCTAGACAGATGTGCTTGGAGGGACTGCTGTAGACACAAAGAGGAAGATAGTGTTTACCCTCTTTCCATGAACAACTGTGAACAATCTGCAGCCTAAAACTTTATATCTTAATAGGATATGGCTTGGCTTGTTCATGACATAAGTAGAGCACTTGCTATACATATTATGAATGATTACGTTTATAGGATTCTTGACCTGGGAGAAAGCGCAGCCTATAAATGATCTCAGAGTTTGTGAGGAAATAGTATAGTTCACTCTTTAATAACTGTTTATTTATACTAAAACATCATGGAAAAAATAGCCCATAATGTGATGGCTAATTAAATCAGATATAAATGTCTTGTGACATTGAGAAGCCTATGACACTAAGACATTACAATTACTTATTGTAGGTAGTGTGCTGATTTCTGTGAAGGCCAATGAAACAAAATGGTTAGAAGGTTTTCCTGCTAGTGTGTATCCAGTGGTTCTTTTAGGTAAATTTCAGTTATAGCCTTGCTATGAGAGTCCAACAGCCATACTCAGTTTTAGGTTGCAAAGACTAATTTGTTATTTGATCTGTAATTATTTCAGTGTACAGTACCTACACGTGGTAATACAGAGATTCCCATGATAAAAAGAGGAAAAGCTGTAGCTTCTCTTTGTATTAGTTCTATAAGGGTTAGTGATTAAGTCTCTAGAGTAATTGTTTTGGTGTTAATGCTTGCAGAATTATGAGTTTGACTCCTGCAGAAAGAATATATCTTATTAGAATATATGGAATTCTAAGAAGTTAGAGCCAATGAAGAAGAAAGATCATAATCACATTATGAGAGTTTATTTTTATTATAACTTAATTATTACAGATAATTTAATATTATGTAGAATAATCTTGACTTGTAGTGTGAGGGCTATGTGAAACCAGAACACATGCATGGAAAATACAAATATTTATATGATGTATGATATGTTCCCTTATGTTCACCTAGTTTTGGATAAATGGAAGAAAGTGAAAACTCACAGAGTATCTGGTTTGATCCAGGTATATGTCTATCAGCACAGCTAGTGCTCTTAATATTGGTAGGCAAAGAGGAAACACAACTTGATTGTTGAGAGACTGGAGACTGGATTTATTCTGTATGGCAATGCTGTGCCACTTTAAATCTCATGCACTTGGCTATAAGCTATAAGAAAAAGGAATGCTTCCCATTTTTATTGCAAAGTTTTGAATATTTTCAGTAGTAATGATCAGAAGCTGGGTGCAGCTAACTGATTGAACATACATAATTTACTTCTTCTTGGCATGTTTCATCCCATAACTTCTCAAACTAATTACACTACATTTATCTGTTAATTTCACAAAGAGTAAATACAGCTATGGTGAGCATGTATGAAAGCTAAGGTTCTTGCTGATAAAGGAGCTAGTCCCAAATATACAAAGTATTATGTAGCCATTCTCATTTTAGGTTCCAGGAATTCTCCAATCTAATTTTCTTGCTTCCCTTTAAGTTTCTTATATAACCCAGAAAACTCAGTCTTCATTTCCCCATGTCTACCAGGAACCTATTTTACTGTTTAAAAATCTTCAACTTCTAGTTAACTTTGTTTAGTTTCATAATCTCATAATTAATTAGTTATATATAGTACATAGTTTTAGATATGTTTGTCTAAAATAGGTACATGTATTGATGTGTGAGCCTCTTTCTGTTGCTGCCACTCTAAATTTATTGTAAATTCATCAATGGGTCTCTCAAATTTTTGTGCCTGTCTTTACTGATTAATTGATTGCTCCATTTATTCAATGCACAACTATTGAGTGTTAATTGTATGTAAGCTGTGAACCTTATGTTTTAGATGAAAGAAAGATACCTTATTGATTCTTTGTTTCAAGAAGGCTCATTGCTGTCTAAGGGATAAGAGAAGCTTAGGAAGAACAAAGTATGATTCAAATAAGAATTAGATGAAACTATATGTTGGGGAATGAATGAGTGGTTAACATTTCTGTGAATGAACAAATCATATCATTTCTTGCTCAAAATCTTCATCAGTTTTCCCTCTCCTTTACCTTATAAACCTGCATCCAATATTCCTTTGCTCAAGGACAATTTGATTTTAATCATTCCAACCTTATCTAGCCATTGGGCTTTAGTGTTCAATGCCCCAAAATATATTCATAATCTTACTTTAACCACATCCTCTGGAGTGTGGTTACCCAGAAGCACCCTATTTTTAATTTGTATTATATTTTTCCTCTTCCTATTTGGAATTTATGCTACTACTTTAGTTAAAGGCAAGAGATTTATTTGATCTGAAGAGAAACCAGGATACTACTAATTTAGTATTACCTCTTAATTCATTAGGTTGATCAAACATCTTATTCAAGATCCTAAGTGTAACTTGTTTCTTCATTAATTTCTAAATTCCATAAGAAAGGATCTACTCTATACTTCTCTGGATTCTCTGTAGGCTGAGAACTCTGGCTACTCTGTAGGCTAAGTAAATATTTGTTGATTTGTTTATGTAGCTTTCTGAGATAAGAATGTATGTTAGGGTAACTTTGTAAAAATTTTTTTTGCTTAGAGAGTGCTTGCTGATGTCTTTTACAATAATCACATTGCTGATGTTAAAGTGCAATAACATTATCTATTACTTTAAAATTGACATTTTTTTCTAATTCAAAGTGTTTTTTTTGGTAAGATCAAAGTCTCATCATGAGATATCTTCATGAGAAACAAGAAATGAAGTCCAAATTATCATCATTTGCTATTAAATACCTAATGAATGCATGAAAATAAAATGGTCAGTATGAGAAACTAAATCAAAACTTATTTATTTAAATCTATCATTGATACTTGTACACATCACAAGAATATGGCTTGATTATAATGCAAGTCAATGCAATACCAAGGAAAATAGCTAACTCTTACTGGGACCTATCGCCATGAAATTGAAAAATTCTTCTCTTCATTTTGCATCCCATCCACCCAGGTGGAATATTTCCGGTTCTTCTGCGTGTTTTTTTTTTTTTTTTTCTCATTAAACTTTGTTTTAGTGGGTCTCAAATTTCTGTGACAGATTTTTGGTCAAGTTGTTTCTATTAAAAATATTGATTTTAAAGACTAATAACTTAAAAACCAGCCACACACACAAATAAAAATGGTCTGCAAAATATTCTCCTTTCCTTCTGAAGGTTTTATGATGCATTGTTATTATTAACCAGCCTTTCACTATTAAACTTAAATGGCCAATTTGGAGAAACAGTTCTGAGACCAGTCTTCTGTTGTGGATTAAGACTGGGGTGGCAGATGTTAGGAATAACATTTATTTAGCCTTCTGAGCTTTCTGGGCAGACTTGGAGGCCTTGCCAGCTCCAGCAGCCTTCTTGTCCACAGCTTTGCTGACACCCACGGCACAACTGTCTGTCTCATGTCGCAAACAGCGAAATGACCTATAGGTGGGTAGTCAGAGAAGCTCTCAACGCACATAGGCTTGCCTGGAACCGTGTCAACAATGGAAGCAAATTTCAAAATCTTGGGCCCATCTTCCAGCTTCTTACCAGACCAGCAATCAATCTTTTCTTTCAACTCAGCAAACTTGCAAGCAGTGTGAGCTGTGTGACAGTCCAGGACAGGGACATAACCAGCACGGATCTGACCAGGATAGTTGCGGATACACACCTGAGCAGTGAAGCCAGCTACTTCCATTGGTGGGTCATTTATGCTATCACCAGCAACGTTGTCATGGCGGACATCTTTGACAGACATGTTCTTGACGTTTAAGCCTACATTATCCCCAGGAAGAGTTTTACTCAAAGCATCATGGTGCATTTCATCAGACTTGACTTCAGTTGTAATGTTGACTGGAGCAAAGGTGACCACCATGCCGGGTTTGAGAACATCTGTCTTCATTCAGCCCACAGGGACAGTGGCAATGCCACCAGTTTTGTAGACATCCCAGAGGGATAGCCACAGAGGCTTATCAGTTGGATGAGTGGGTGGAAGGATACAATTCAAAGCTTCAAGCAGTGTGGTTCCACTGGCATTGCCCTGTTTATGGGTGACCTTCCATCCTTTGAACCAAGGCATATTAGCATTTAGCTCTCTCATATTGTCAACATTCCAACCAGAAATTGGCACAAGAGCTACAGTGTCAGGGTGGTAGCTGATTTTCTTAATGTAGGTGCTGACCTCCTTAACAATTTCCTCATATCTCTTCTGGCTGTAGGGTGACTCTGTGGAATCCATTTTATTTATTTATTTATTTATTTATTTATTTACTTATTTATTTTGTCTTTTTGAGACACGGTCTCGCTATGCAGTTGAGGCTGGCCTTGAGCTCACTTTTGTAGCCCAGGCTGGTCTTGAACTCACACCGATCCTCCTGCCTCAGCCTCCTGATTGCTGGGATTACAGGCTTGCGCCACCACGCCCGGCTTGAAATCCATTTTATTAACACCAACAATTAGTTGTTTCACATCAAGTGTGTAAGCCAGAAGGGCATGCTCATGGATCTGCCTGTTTGTAGAGATACCAGCTTTGAGTTTACCAACACCAGCAGCAACAACCAGGACAGCACAGTCAGCCTGAGATGTGCCTGTAATCATGTTTCTCATGAAGTCTCTGTGTCCAGGGGCATCAGTGATGCTCACATAATACTGGTTTCAAATTTCCACAGGGAAATTTCAATGGTGATACCATGCTCATGCTCGGCTTTCAGCTTGTCCGAGACCCAAGCATACTTGAAGGAACTCTTCACCATCTCAGCAGCCTCCTTCTCAAATTTTTCAATGGTTCTTTTGTCGATGCTACTGCATTTAGATTAGATGGCTGGTGGTGGTGGACTTGCCAGAGGCCATGTGTCCAGTGATATTGATTGGCTTTGATTTAGTGGTGGTTTTCACTACATTTGTGCTCTTGCAGCAAACCCATCGTGAAAAATTCTTCCACGTCTTTACCATCAGTAGTTTTATCATTTTTCTTATTGTTAGCTATGCTACATTGGCATTATTCAGGATTGTTAGCATTATCTCACGTTTTACTCTGCGTTTTCCTTACTGTGAACATAATAAATGTTCCTGTACTTATTGACAATTGGTGCAGCTTCTTCTATGAAAAGTCCTAGTTTTTTCCCCCTTTTTTCTATTGAGGAATTCTTCCTACAGTTGGCTCAAATGCCATTTGCTGTTTATCCATTTTCCAGATCATATCTTCTCTCAGGGTAGGTAACCTGCTAAGTGTGTTAGGGGTTTCTATTGATAAAAAAGATTTTGTTTAAACTTTATGATTAGCACTTTATATGCTACCTAGAACTTTGTCTATTGCAAATTTTTAGATATTTTCTTTTGTTAGTTCTTTGAAGTCATATATGTCTTACCATTTACAAGTAAATTAGCACTCTCTGAAATTATATGTGGTGTTAGTTTGAAGTCAATATTCATGTATATTTCCGGTGGTTATCCAGGAGTCTCAGTATACTTTACTGAAAATTCCATCTTTTACCTACTATTTTTTAGTTGCAATTTTCTATAAATCAACTATCCTATTACATATGGCTTTTAGACTTTTTGGTTTACTTCTCAACTATCTGGCATGGACTGTTTTCACCCTTGTACCAATATGCACATTAACAATTCCTATAGCTCCATCATAAACCTTGTGAATCTTTTACCTTAGTTTTTCTACATTAAGATTGTTTCAGTTATTCTTTGTCATCTAGGAAAAGATTTAAAATCATCATAAAATAAATTTTGAGGTGGGGCAGAATTTATGTTGACAATTTAGGTGACTTTTGAGATAATTATTCAGTGAATTTTCTAAATCAACAACATAGTGCTTTTCTATGTATGTTTATTTTTTATTATTTATTTATTTATTTACTTATTTATTTATTGAGACAGGGTCTCGCTGTGCAGTTCAGGCTGGCCTTGAGCTCACTTTGATAGCCCAGGCTGGTCTCGAACTTGCACCGATCCTCCTGCCTCAGACTACTGAGTGCTGGGATTACAGGTGTGCGCCACCATGCCCGGCTCTATGTATGTTTATTTCAATCTCTCTCAAGGCGTAATTTAGTATTTGTGAAGAATATACTAATTTTTAAGATTAGGTTTATTACTACGTGTTTTATGTTTCATACTTCTATTACAAACATCATTTCTTAAGTGATTTCCTATATATGTTGATGTTATGTTTTAAAAAATTTGTTTATATACCCATTACATTTCCTACAACTTTAAAAATTAGGTGCTGTGATTATCTTTGTTTTACATATGAGAATCTAAGGCATAGAGAATGTAAATAACTATCCTATTATTGCATAGTAATCTTATATCCAGGAGTATAACCCTGGTTCCTGAGTTTGTCACCTTATGAGATTATAACTGAAAAGATCATATAGAACTGAGGAGGCTTAGTCCCTTGGAAAAAAATGGGCTTACAAATAAATGTTGCACACTCAATCCCACTGGTATCTGGGTAAATGACTGAGACCTACATAAAGTGAGAAAGTTGTACAAGGCCACCAAACTTGACAGGGTTAGGACACCAAACTGGAGTGTGTCCAGGCCCAACATATCATGCTACCTATGTAAATACTAGTGTTTGAAAAACAATAAACTTTATTTTTTCATTGCAGTTAGGTACACTTCTTATTACATATTTAATGTCATTTGTAAAGTACTCTCCTGAATACAATGACACATAAGTTTTATTTTCTTTTTTGAAAGGAAAATATTATATATATATATATATATATATATATATATATATATAATTTTATTTTGTTATCTAAGTAGAATACACAATAGTGAGGAAAAAATTAGAAAGGATAGGGAACATCACCAAACAAAACTATGGGAATTGGACAATGGTTGTTTTATTGTATAATGTTGTCTTCAAATTGGTTGTTCAGATTACAAGATATAAGCAATCAAATTTGGGGAGGATGTTATAAGGAATTTAAAAGGACAAAGATATTTAAGTATTAACTACTCTCTGTGGACCAGCAATACTCCTCCCTCTCCTGTGCTCTTCCTCATCCCACTTTTCCTTCTCTGTGAACAGATTCTTTCCCTTTCACAGTATCTATTGTATCTTTCATATTTTATTTACTCTTTCAAGTTCTTCCCTAGGGAGACAATATGATGTTTGTACATGAACTTTTGACTTATTTCACTTGTAAGTATGCTCTCTGGTTGTACCTATTTACCTACAAAAATTTTGATTTTATCTTTCTTTATAACTGAGTATGCTCCATTGTGTAAAAATATCACATCTTTTTAAAATTCATTCCTCACATGATGGGCACTTGGGTTGTTTCCAAGATTTAGCTATGACAAATTGTGCTGCTACAAACAGGGTACACATATACCACTGTGGTATGATACATTCAGTACTTTTGATAAGATATAAAGGAGGGTAACAGCTGGGTTAAATATCACTTCCAATCCTAGTGTTTTGAGGAATCTCCACACTGATTTCTATAGAGGTCATACTAGCCTACACTCATACCAACAGTGGAGAAGAGTGCCTTTTTTTCCACAGACCCTTCAGCATTTGCTATTGGCTGACATCTTGATGATAGCTATTCTTTTTGGAGTAAAATGGAATCTTAATGTTTTAATTTACATTTCTTGAATGACCAATGATGTTAAAATTTTCTCATATATTTGTTTGTCACTTATCTTTTTTATTTGGGAAATGTATATTCATCTCAGATGCTCATTTTTGGATGGGACTCTGCAGTTTGGGGTTCTAATATTTATTTTTATTTATTTATATATTTATTTTTAATTGCATTTAATAAGAAATAACAATGTGACAGTTTCAAAACATGTTAGTAGTACATTTCCAATATTTGATACAATGCATATTGTTGTCCTCCTTGTAGTTATACAGAGCACAGGATGTAGGTGTGACAATTTTTCTATCATTATTGGTACAAAAAAATTTCTTCTCATTGAACTAAGAGAAAGTAGTTGTATACATAATTCGTTGTTCCATAATCACAGTGGGTTATTGGCAAAACTGGCAGTGATGAAAGCTGTTGATTTAAGCCTTTTAAGCTCAGGATACTAAACTAGCTTTACATTTTGTGCCTTGTGGTAAAACTTTGCTGCTGGGTGACTAAGGGCAAGTTAAAGCAAGACATGTATGACAATATATCTCTAACTATTTTATCTCTCGAGGTCACTCTAATCCCCTCAGGATTTACCTTGAAACTATGTACAGTGCTTTGTAGAACTGTTGTCAGTGTCAGCCATCTGGATGAGTCATGGCCATTGCTTGACCAGTTCACTCTTTGTGAAAGACTGAGAGAGTGTTTTCTCTCTAGGTGACTCTCCTTAGGTACACTATATATCTTCAATCCCTTTCCTCTGTAGCCCCATAATCTCTTTGAGCAGAAAATTTGAGAAACCACTGAGTTACAGGAAGTTACGGCACAGATTTTCTTATGTCCTGAGTCCTCACTGACCTTGAAGGGCTAGGGCCAAAATATTGGCTATCTTTGTAGCACTTCTCTTTCTCCTATTTTTGGTCAATAAACTTATATTCTGAACCCTCCAGAAGAAAAGCTTAGTGATAATACTACTCTGTAACATAGGTACTTGAGCTTAACATCACTGTCTTTTGGAGTATCAAACATCTTAGATTTAACCTGGAATTGGTATTGTCCATCAATCATTGATATTCTAATAAATCTCTGTAGAATGTGATTAAAACAGTTACACATTTTTACACAGGAATTTAGAAATCTAAGCATATACAACATTGTTGCCTGTCAATCCTTCAGTATTTTTCATAGTCTCTTACTCTCATTTAATACTGTTTTTGTTTTCTTGTAAATCAACCATTTACTTGAGAGAGAGAGTAGAAGCAGTACACATCTAAGAAACCAGAATGACAGACATTTCAAGCATAGTTTTAGTGTTACGCTTTGCTATCCTTAGTGTGATAGACCTTTTGGAGGTACTTAGGACCATTTTCTAATTCATCTTGTGCATGGTTTTGCTCCTGCAATGTTTCCAATGTTTTTTGCTTGCAGTCACTTTGTTGTTTAACCTGCAAGTCGTTGATTTCCCTTCAGCTGTGTTATGCTTCTCCATTTTTATTTTTTCTTTTGAGTTGTTACACTAGAGAGACTATACAATATTTACACAAATAGATCTGGTTTATTTCACTTATGAGTATATGTTCCAGATACATCCATTTATGTATGAAGTCTTTTAGTTTATCATTCTTTATAGCTGAGTAATATTTCATTGCATAAAAATATCACATCTTTTTCAACTATCCTTCAGATGATGGGCATTTTGGTTGTTTCTAAGATTTGGTTATTACAAATTGTGCTGCTATGAACATACGTGCACAGATATCACTATGGTGTGATGTTTTCAGTACTTCTGGGAAAATTCCCAGTAAGAGGATAGCTGGATTGAATGGGGTTTCGAGTTCCAATTTTTTAAGTTGTCTCCACACTGCTCTCCATAATGGTTGGACCATTCTGTATTTCCACCTGCAGTGGAGAAGAGTTCCTTTTCCCCCGCAGCCTCTCCAACATTTGTTGTTGCTTGATTTCTTTATGAAAGCCATTCTTTCTTGGGTAAGATGGTATCTAAGTGTTGCTTTAATTGGCATTTCATGAATGGCTAGTGAAGTGGATCATTTCTTCATGTATTTTTAGACTTGTTGTATTTCTTTCTCTGAGAAGTGTGTGTTCATCTCAGATGCCCATTTCTAGATTGGGTCTTTGTATTTTGGGACCCTAATAATGTTTAGTTCTTTATAGATTTTAGATGGAAGACCTTTGTCTGAATACTTATTAGTTAAAATCTTTTTGAAATTTGTGTGTTGTCTTACTCTGTTGGTAATGGGTTCTAATTTTTTAAAAAAATTCTTTACATGTTACTGATAGAAGTCTAATGTGAAAATGGCCATACTCTCAAAATTGTTATACAGATTCAATGCAATCCTAATTAAATACCGTTAAGGTACCTCAGAGATGTAGAAAGAAACTTTCCTAAAATTAGGAATTATACTCAAATATCCCTGTCTGAGGGACAGTCTCTATAATTTTTCCCAGTTCATGTGTGTTCTTTTTATTCTATTAATGATTTTATTTGTCCTGCAGAAACTTGTCAAAAAGTCGAGCTCCCAATTATTGATTCTTTGAAGTATTTCTCCTGTATTTTGAGTTTTGTTCATGAATTCTGTCTGCCTCTATGTCTTTAGGATTTGTACCTACTTTTTCCTCCTGATGATTTACTGTTCAGTTTTAATATTTTAGTCTTTGATCTATTTATACTATAGTATAGTGCATGGTGATACGCATGGGTTTAATTTTAGCATTTGGCATGTGGAAAGCCAGTTTTTCCAGCACCATATATTAAAGAGGCCATCTTTCTTACAGTGAATATGTTGGTCTCCTTTGACCAAGATTAGGTGGCTGGGTGCCTTTGTTGTTCTGCCTGCATCTTCTACTTTGTTCCTTTCATTCACAGTTTTTTTTTTCTTTGCTAGTACCATGTTGATTTTATCACAGTAATTTTGTAGTATAATTTCAAGTGAAGGGTTGTGATACATCTTGCCTTTCCTTTGTTTCCCACCATTGCTTTTGCTATTCTAGGTCCCTTCTGTTTCCAAATGAATTTTAGGAATGTTTTCTCTAGATATTTGAGATATACTAATGGTATTTTAATTGCGATTGCATTCAGTCTGTGTAAAAATTGTGGGAGTACAGCAATTTTCACAATATGTGTTCTTCCTATCCAGGTGCAAGGAATATCTGTCCATTTTCTTTTTTTATTTTAGAAAAGGGTCTATAGGGCGTTTAAGGTCTCACTGCTAGATCAGACTCCCAAGAGCTGGGATTACAGGTGTGTGCCACCATACCTCATCTCAATGTCCCTCTCAGTGTTCACCAGAGGCAAGCCCAGCATGGTAGGGCTGGGCCTGGGGATCGAACCTCAGCCCCTGAGCTTGCTTGCAGTTGCTTTAATCGACTGAGCTAATTGGTCAGTCCTATATTTTCATTTTCTGAGAACTTAGTTGATCTCTTTGATCAGAGTGCTGTAATTTCACTGTAAATCTGGTATTTCCTTTGTGAGATTGCTTCCTAAGTATTTCATATTTTGGATGTTATTGTGAAAGGCTTGGTTTTCCTAAATTCTTTCTTGATCTGTTTGTTGTTTGTGTATACAAATGATATTGACTTTTCAGTATTGACTTTGTGTCCTTGTAGCTACTGAATTTGGTTATTAAATCTACAAGTCTCTTGGAATTTTTCGAGTCTTCTATGTAGAATATCACGTCATCTTCACTTAATGATAACGTCATTTCTTCCTTTTCAATCAATATTCCTTTATTTCTCTCTTATCTAAATGCTCTGGCAAATATTTCCAGAGCTATATTGTATAGGAACGGTGACAGTTGTCATCCTTTCTTGTTCCTCATTTTAAAGTGAATGCTTTTAGTTCCTGTCCATTTAATATGAAGCTGGCTATTGGTTTATCATAGATGGTTTTGATTCAGTTGACCTAAAGACCATCTATTCTACTTTTCTGTAGGGTTTTATCATGAATGAGTGGTGGACTTTGTTAAAAGCTTTTTATGTGCCAGTTGAGATGGTTATGTGATGTTTCAGCTCAGAAAGATTATAAGGATGATGGGATGGGCCAAAGCTCTGCAAAACTCCGAAAATGGTAGTGAAGGTATGGCAGGTTTCACCTGGTCCCATAGCTGTCCTGTGACTGGGTGCCCTCTATGATGTTGGGATACATGGTTACAGATCAGCAAATCCTCTTCTCTGGTCTTGTCATGGGCATGACTCAATATATACACTTTAAATGCTTTTGTTGTTAAATGAAGAAAAATGCATTCAACATTACGTATTAGGCAAATAAATACTGTATGTGTGCCTTCTTCAGAAATGGACATATGTGTGTGTGTTTGAGCCATTTTTGTGGCTATCCCTTCAGGGAATGAAATGCTTTTTTGCTGCAGAAAAATGAAGAATTCTTTTTTTGGATTAAAAATTTGCATCTAAGGCAAGGTGTTCTGAGGGCAGGAGAACAGAGTAGCTGAGCCTTCTCTAGAGATTTATGATTGTTTTTTTTTTTTTTTTTTGGTGGTACTAGGGATTGAACTGAGGACTTTGTGCTTGGCAGGCAGGCACTTATTCTATGGAACTCTCTTCCTGGCTCCATGATTGTCTTTTGATCCCTTTAAGAAGTAACACATTGCCTTTGTATCTAAGAGAATATATAAGCAGTATTAGGTGTGTAGAAGTCTTGTGATTCCTAAATAAAACCAACCTATAAAAAAAGGTTGGTAGCTATCCCTTACATTCTCTAACATGAGTGCTGATTTTTTATATTGTAATTGCCTTGTCAAAAGAAACTATGTTGTTTATTTATACTTCTTGACAGTTGTACCATGACATGACTGAATATGTATTTCTTTATATTTATTCTGCTGTGATTATTAGAGTTCTTGGATCTATAAATTGATGTTTCTAGTTAGTTCCATGAATTAATCATGTCTTTAAATAACGTCTTTGTTTTTATACTTTTCTTTGCATTATATGCATTTTATTTATCTGTTTATTAGTACTTTTAATAAGAAACTCGTTAGGAGTACATTTAGTAGTACATAATTGATACAATGCATATTATTGTCCTCATAGTAGAGCAAAGGGTGTAGACATGATAATTTTTCTAATCATTATTCTTACAAAAAATTTTTTTTCTTATTAAAAGTAATTGCATACTTAGTCCAAAGTTTCATAATCACAGTGGGTTATTGGCAGAACTGGCAATGATGGAAGCTATTGATTTAAGCCGTTTACAGCTCAGCATAATCTAGCTTTGCATTTTATGTGGTTAAATTTTTCTGCTGAGTGGTTAAGGGCAAGTTAAAGTAAGAGCTGTATAACAAAACTTTGACTTTTGTATCTCTCAAGGTCAGTCAAATCCTCTAAGGATTTACCGTGAAACCATACACGGTGTTTTGTAGAACTGTTGTCAGTGTCAGCCACCTGGATGAGTCATGGTCATTGCTTGACCAGTTTGCTCTCTGTGAAAGCCTTAGGGAATGTTTTCTCTCTAGGTGACTCTTCTTAGGCACATTATATATCGTCAATCCCTTTCCTCTGTGGCCACATGATCTCCTTGAACAGAAAATTTGAGAAACCACTGAGTTATAGAATGTTACAGCACAGGTTCTCATGTCCTGACGTAGTTTCTAAGAATTTCCAAAATTGGGACCCTACTTTTGACAGCTGTAGTAGTACAGAAACTTAAATCTATTTTTATTACCACTCAATTAATAAATGTCTGTCATGGTTTGGTTCTGAAATGTCTACCCGGAATCTTAGGTGTTCAGAGATGTGCGGTCTTTGGAAGTGATTGGCTCATGGTTGTAATATACCTCTGTTATATTTGTATCTATATGTTCCCTCAAAGCCTCATGCAGTCATAGGACTTTTTCAGAAGTAGCTCAATCTCTAGAATGTGAAGCTGAGACTAAGTGTGTGTAATTAGTAAATCAGTCCACTGGCTGGTTTGAAATAGTTCTGGCTCAGATTAAGGGTGTAAGTGCAAGCCACATTATCTTGGGTAGCTGAATACAAAATAAAGGACAGAAAGAGCCTTTTCTCCCACTCCTCATGTCTCTTGTTCTGCTACCTTCTAAATGCTGTGAATATTTTTTGTTTTGCAGGGCCTGTCTGTCATGCCAGACAGACTTGTCTTGGACTCAGCTGATTATAGACTAGAACTTCTATGAACTCTGAGCTAAATAAACCTTTGCTCCTTTAACTTTGGGTGTTGGGCATTTTGTCTCAGCAATGAGCAAAGAATAACTAAGACACTATCTCAGAGAATTAGTCCATTGGTGAGTTACTGTTGAATGTGGTGTTGAGAGGTGAGGCTGACTGAGAGAGATGGGTCATTGGGGCATGCCTTTGGAGGATATTTCTTGCTCTCTGACTCTTTCTTCCTGCCCTGTTTTCAACCTGACATGAAGTGAGCAAAATTTTCCACCATCCCTTTCTGTCAGGATAGTTCTGCCTGGAAGCCAACTTATCATGGACTTAACCCTCTGAAATAATGAGCCAAGATCAACCTTTCTTCCTTAAGTTGTGGGTATACAGCATTTCATCCACTGAGAGGAGAGTCACTAGTGCAATGTCCTTAAGTTACAGACACTTTGAGTACCAGACTTATCTTTCTGTTTTCATTTCCCTAAGTGTCGGCTAGAAAATTATTTATCATCTTATCAACTTTTTTTTTTCTTTCTTTTTTTTTTTTGTATTTTAGGGAAGGATCTACAGAGTGTTCAGGGTTCAGGGTTTCACTAGTAGATCAGACTCGTAGTGATCCACCTGTGTACACCCTCACAAAAGCTAGGATTACAGGTACGCTCCCCCACTCCCAGTCTCAATTGCCATCTCAGTGTGCCTTGGGGGACCCATGCCAGCAGGTCCTGGGGATTGGACCCCTAGCCCCTGTGCCTGCTTGAAGGTGCTTTAATCCACTAAGTTATTGGCCTACTTCTTATCAACTTACTATTTTCAAGAAGTAATTAAAATCTTTTAAAAAGCCCTTTTAGTTATCCCAAACGAGAGAAATGAAGGCTCAGTATTTGCCCCTTCTTAACTTGTTCCTTAATTGAGTAATTGAATGAATGACGAAATGAGTAGAGTGAGTTGTTTATGATAAAGGGTAACAGCAACGTTCTGCTTCTAACCACACCATACTGTAGTGTGCAGCAGTGGTGCCTTTGCATGGGTGGTGACCATGTTACTTAATATGAACTGCGTTATGGCTTTACCACGTGTTTGTAAGTCCTTTGAGCTGGCCATGGTGCTCATTTATACCAAGCACTGTCCTAATAAGTCCTTCTTTCAATGAACTTCCAAGGCCCTATATGTCCAGAGGAATATATATATATATGTATATATATATATATATATATATATATATATATATATATATATACATATATGCTTTAGTTCTGGTCCTTTTAACGTATGGTCTGTAATTGAAGCTTTTACTGTGTGTAGCTTGGACTTCTTCATAATAACCTTACCCCTCTGATTAGCCTGTCTTACAATGCACTATATTACAAGTAGAAGATCTTCACTAAGGTTACTTTTTATCTGAATATCTAGAGCATACATAAATAACACTTACTACATATCAGAATCTATTCAAAAATCTTTACATTTGAAAATAATTTTATGTTACAGCAACACGCAGGGATATGAAAGATGCTTGATAACATTGGAAAACTAAATGGTGAGAGAGATAAAGGATCCCAGGTAGTCTTAGAATATAATTCATTACCTAATCTGCTATAATAATATAATAAATACAATAATGAACACCATTGTGACATTTAGACAGGTAATCTCATCCATGGGAGAAATGAAGATTTCTCCCCTCTGTGAAACTCTAGTTTTAAAGGAAGAAGTTGATAGAAAAAAGGAGAGAACTACTTTGTGAGTTGTCAGATAAATAATGAGATGATTTTTCCAGGAGCATGAAGCAAGTGGCACCACTGTGTTTTGAACTGGTATTTTCACCAGAGCTTGATCATATGTCTGTATGAGAACAGTGTCAAATAAAAGGTACAGGATCACTTATTTTTTACAAGGTGACCACTGTGTAAGCACTTTTGTTGGATCAATGGTTTACACATCTTTCAATCACAGATAAATACAGAAGTACTCTCAGTGTATCCAAGCACTGTCTACTAATCTGTCTCCTTGCCAAAATACATTCAGTCTCTGCGTTCTGTCTGCTGTCTACACTTCTACCCACCCATAGAGAATAGGAAAGCTTTGTGGCTTTTTGGTTCTTCTAGAGCAAAATTTCTATAGACTAAGCAGAGAGATTACATAGGACAGACAGTTTGTACATAGATACTATTCCTTGTCAAAGACCATAGGGATTATTAAAAAAGAAATTAAAAAAAGAAAGAGAAAAAGAAAAAGAAAAGAAAAAAAGTGAGATTTACCCATGGATCTTCTAGTTTCATACTATAAATGGAAGTCATTTTTAAAATCTAAAAATGGTGTAATGACTGGACATCAGTACTATATGGCTTTATCACTTATTTATTTATTTTTTGTATATTTTTGAGGGAAGGGTCTACAGGGTGTTCAGGGTCTCACTACTAGATAAGACTCAGACTGGTGCACCTGTTTACAGCCTCCCAAGAGCTGGGATTACAGGCGCATGCACCACCCTGCCCAGTCTCAATTGCTCTCTCAGTGTACCATGAGGGTGGGGCTTGTACCGCAGGCCCCGGGAATCAAACTGGTCCCTGTGCCTGCTTGCAGACTCTAATCCGCTGAGATATTTGGCTGGCTCTTTTATCTTTAATTTATAACATGGAAAGGCATTGATTTAAAGATAAACAAGGGATTATTAAGAAAAGATCTAGATAGTATTAACCATTGTCACAAAAAGTATACTATAATTGCTGACAGTGCAAAAATCCATTGACGGTCTTATAAAAATATGTATGTGGAGGGCCAGTGAGATAGCTCTTCAGACTAAGCACCTGCTTAGGCAAGTCCATGGACCAGGACTTGATCCGTGCCCCCACCCCTGGGTGCACTGAGAAGGCCTATAATATCAGCACTAGAGAGGCTAAAAACAGGAGAATCACTATGTGTCTGAACTGTATAGTAAGACCCTGTACAAGATATATCAAAAAATGTGTGTATCACGCTATGTGTGTTTTTTCACATAAGTAAAAAATGCCCATTTGTGACATGATTAATGAAATTATTCTCCTCTTCAATGGGACTTACATAGCTTGTGTTTATGTTTAAAAGAGAACATTAAAAAGTCAATACATTTTATCTGGGCGTTGTGGTTCGCACCTGTAATCCCAGCACTCAGGAGGCTGAGGCAGGAGGATTGGTGCGAGTTCGAGACCAGCCTGGGCTACAAAAGTCAGCTCAAGGCCAACCTGAACTGCATAGTGTGACCCTATCTCAAAAAGACAAAAAACAAAACAAAACAAAACAGAACAAAACAAAAAAAACCAGTCAATAAATTTTAGTTGTGGTCAGGAAAGTTTGTTATAGTATTCAGAATTTATTCTGACTTGTTCTTTCATCTTTTTGATGAAAAGTCCCAAATCGTGCTAACATGCTTGGCTTAGTGGTTGTTTGTAAATATTCCATATAGTTCTACTTGTTTCTGTAGGTAGGTAAGGCTTTCAAGTGATCCTGGCTAGCTAACAATATGCCTGTTCCATGATTTTTAAAAATTACTCTAATTTAAAATTATGTAATTAGAGATGAGTATGATTTATCATCCAAAATTGTCCCTTGCATGGGAGCTATAGTCAATTAGACTAATGATACACCATATATATATACATATATATATATATATATATATATATATATATATATATATATGCAATGATGTGGTATTAGGACATAACTTGTGAATATAGCTTTTAGAGCTTGTGAAAACTGGTGGTTTGAAAATAGTATTAATCTTATGTTAAGCCGGGCATGGTGGCTCACGCCTGTAATCCCAGCACTTGGGAGTCTGAGGCAGGAGGATCAGTGCAAGTTCGAGACCAGCCTGGGCTACAACAGTGAACTCAAGGCCAGCTTAAACTGCATAGTGAGACCCTGTCTCAAAAAAAAAAAAAAAAAGGCCATAAATAAATAAATAAATCTTATGTTAGTATTAACCTCATGTTAGTGAATTTGTTTAGATGACTTTACTATAGAGTGGGCCCTAAATTTCCCACCTTTTCTAAATATTGTTAAAAATGCAAGGAAATGCAATATATTTTCCCATAGGGTATATTAAAATCATTTATACTACTGTATCAATTTTCCTGTTCTATTGGCCTTCAGCTGTGAAGGCTCATGGCTTACACAAACTGTTCATTGTGAGACCACTAGAAATTGTGTTTCATGTGTCTTCCCTCAGAGACTCAGGCTGATGGAGCAAGTCCTATCTTGAAAGTTATTTTGAGCCAGTGCAATAGGAAAGGGAGTGTGGCAAATTTTTCAGTTCTTCCACCTGGAAATGGCATACTTTACTCTTGTAAGAAGTTGTGCGGTGAGAATCCAGCTCTGCCTTACCATGTATTTGACAGAGAACCACAGATAATTTGGTGATGATTATAAATGAGTACTAGATATTGTCTCCTAAAATAGAAAAATAAAAGGATGACAATCCACACATGAAACACATCAGAGTGCAAAGCTGCTCAGGTTTGGGTAGGCAGAACATCGTCAGTGAGTCCTCAGTTCCCTGCTGCAGTTAACTTGGTACGAGAGATTCTCATTCTCTCAGTAACCCATTCCAATCCTGTCTCTTCCTTAGAGACTTTTCTGGAGCCACAATGACCTCTGTATTTTCTTTCCTGACTAGATCTTTTCTTCCTTGCTTTTTGTTTGCATTTTCATTTCCAGACTCTTTTTATTTTTAAGAAATATAAGATAGAGATATAAAGGAAATACAGTGTTAGAAACGACACAAGATTTCACTAAACAAAGTAATAAGAGGTCAACAATGGTTGCTGTATTATATGTGCTACCTTCAAATTGGTTGTTCAGATTACCAGATAAAATGCATAAGTTTTATTAAAAATAACTATAGCAAAGAAGTTAGAGAAGATTCAAGAGGACAAAAAAATCACAGTAAGAAAAAAATTAAGCATTTACTGCTGCCTTCAAAAGAACAGCAGAAATCAGTGAAACAATTATCCAGAATATTCTGCATATATACCCAACTATCTCTTTTTCCCGTCTTACATTTGTGCTTTTCCTTATCCCAGTTTTTCCTTCCCATTGAACAATTTCTTTCCTTTGCACTGTGTCTGTTGTAACTCTTAGACTTTCATTACTCTTTTAAATTCTTTTTTTTTTTTTTTTTTTGTCTTTTTGAGACAGGGTCTCACTGTGCAGTTCAGGCTGGCCTTGAGCTAACTTTTGTAGCCCAGGCTGGTCTCGAACTCACAGCGATCCTCCTGCCTCAGCCTCCCGAGTGCTGGGATTACAGGCGTGCGCCACCACGCCCGGCTCTTTTAAATTCTTGCAATAGCAAGATAACGTGATGTTTACATATGTGGATCTGATTTATTTCACTTACTAATACAGTCTCTAGCTGCATTAGTCTATCTACAAAAGCCTTGAATTTGTCTGTTTATAGCTGAATAACACTCCATTATATAAAAATGCAAATTTTTTAACCATTCCTCAGCTGATGGGCATTTGGGTTGTTTGCAAGATTTTGATTGGACAAATTGTGCTGCTATACACATGGGCACCCATATATTACATTGGTATGTTGATTTCAGTTCTTTTGGAAAACTATCTAGGAGGGAAACAACTGACTTGAATGGGACCTCCAATTCTAGCTTTTTAAGATTTTTATTTTTAACTCCAAGCTTTTTAAGGAATTTCCATGCTGATTTCCATAACAGTTATACTAGCCTATGTTCACACCAATAGTGGAGAAGGGTTTGTTTGTCTCTGCAGCCCTCCGGCATTTTTATTGATCGACTTCTTGATGTTAGCCATTTTTTTTTTTTTTTTCAGATAAATGGTCTCTCAGTGTCATTTTAATTTGTATTTCTTGAAGGAACAATGATGTTAGATTTTTTCCATATATTTATAGCCATTTGTATCTCTTCATTTGTGAAGTGCATATTCATCTCAGATGCCCATTATTGGATGGGGTCTTTGAATTTTGGCAGCTTGATTTTTATTTTTTCAAAATTTTTAACGGATTTGATACAATTTCTCACTATGCAGCTGAGACTCATAGTGATCCTCTTGTTTTAAGCCTCCCCAGTGCTGTGATTACAGGCCTAAACCACCGTGTCCGGACTTGGTGGCCAGCTCTGGGGCAAGGCCAGCATGGCATGTGGTGTCAGCAATGAAACCTCAGCCTGCACTTGCCTAATAATTTATATGTTCAGATAGGAGGGTTTTTTTTTGTCTGAGGGAGAGTTTGCTATAATTGTTTACCATTTTGTGAGTTTTCTTTTCACTCTGTTGGTGATTTCTTTTGATGTACAGAAACTTTTCGAAGATGAGATCCAAATTGTTGATTCTTGGAAGTATTTGCCATGAAGTTTAATTTGTTAAAAAAATTTATTACTTTTAATAAAAATAACAATGAAACAATTTCAAAACACATTAGTAGGACAGCCACAATAATTAATACAAAGTATATTTTTTTCTCTGCAGTAGTTGTTCAGAGTAAAATATGCAGATATGATAACTTTTCTAAACACTGTTGGTACACATATTAAATGCTTTGGACTTAACATGGAACTGGTACTTTCCATCAACCATTGATATTCTAATAAATCCCTGTGGAATGTGATTAAAAAAAAGTTACACATTTTTACACAGAAATTTAGAAATTTAACCACATACAAAATTGTAGCAGGTAAATCCTAAGGCCTTTTTCCTTGTCTCTTATTATCTTTTATTACCTTTTTTTTTAAACTAACATTTACTTCAGAGAGAGTATAGCAATAACTTAAGTGGCGCCGGGCGTGGTGGTGCATGCCTGTAACCCTAGCACTCGGGAGGCTGAGGCAGGAGGATTGGTGCGAGTTCGAGACCAGCCTGGGCTACAAAAGTGAGCTCAGGACCAGCCTCAACTGCATAGCGAGACCCTGTCTCAAAAAGACAAAAAAAAAAAAAAAATAAAAAAAAAAAATAAAAATAACTTAAGTGACATTAGAAGCCACACCCATCTAAAAGACCAGAATGACAGGCATTCCAAGCATGGTTTTAGTATTGCACATTGCTCTCCTCAGTGTCAAAAACCTGTTGGAGAGTTTTAGGACTACTGTCTAATTCATCCTGTGTATATAAGTGTATGGTTTTGACTTTGCCATATTTCCTAACTTTTGTGCTTGCTTTCCCTTTGTTGTTTTATCTTTAGGTTCTTAATTTCCAATCAGCTGCGTTATGCCTTTACATTTTTATTTATTTTTTTGAGTTCTTTTTTTAAAATATTTTTTAAATTTTATTTATTATTTTTATTCTTGTTTCAGAACCTTTGTTTATTCACTCATTTTTATGGCCAGCTCAGCCCACCCCGAGGGCTGGGCTGGCACAGCATGTGGTGCTGGGGATCGAACCGTGGTCCCTGAAGCGGCCCAAGCTTCCCCAAGCAGGCGCTTTAGACCACTGAGCCATCTCGCCGGGCCCCTTTTTTTTGAGTTCTTATACTAGGGAGGTTATATAAGATTTACACATGTAGGTCTGCTGTATTTCACTTATGAATATATCTTCAATATACATCCACTCACATATGAAGTCTTCTAGTTTCTCATTCTTTCTAGCTGAGTAATATTCCATTGTATAAAAAGACCACCTCTTCTTCAACCATCCTTCGGATGATGGGCATTTATTTGGCGGGATTAGGGTTAGAATTCATGACCTTACACTTGCCAGGCAGGCACTTGTGCCATGGAGCTATCATTGTGGCATTTTGGTTGCTTCTAAGATTTGTCTATCACAAGTTGTGCTGCTATAAACATAGGAGCACAAACAACACTATGTTGTTCAGTTCTTCTGGGAAAATTCCCAGTAAGGGAATAGTTGGATTTAATGAGATTTCCAATCCAAGTGTTTTAAGGAGTATTCACACTGGTTTCCATAATGGCTGCACCAGGCTGCATTCCCACCAGCAGTGGAGAATTGTTCCTTTTCCCCACATACTCTCCAGCATTTGTTGTTGGTTGGTTTCTTTATGATAGATATTCTTTCTTGGGTGATGTGATATCTGAGTGTTGTTTTAATTTGCATTTCTAATAACTCCCTATAAAATGTGATTAAAATAAACTGTTACATGTTTTACACAAAAATTTAGAAATCTAAGCATATACTAAATTGTAGCAGGTCAATCCTATGGTATTTTTTCTTGTCTCATATTCACTTTAATTGTCCTTTTTTGTTTTCTTTTAAAACTGACATTCAATTGGGAGACAGTATAGCAATAACTGAAATTACATTAGAAGCAGTACACATCTAAAAGACCAGAACTGATTCCATGTTAAGTCTAAGACATTTCATTTTCACAAACACAGTGATGTTAAGCTTAATACCTATGTCTTAGAGTAATAGTATCACTAAGCTTCTCTTCTGGAAGGTTAAGAACTTGAGTTTGTAGACAAAAAAAATTAGAGAAAAAGAAGGGCTACAAGGATAACCAATAATTTGGCTCTTAACCTTCAATGTCAGTGAGGATTCTGGACATAAGAGAACCTGTACTTTGACATTCTGTAACTCAGTGGAGTCCCAAATTTTCTGTTCAAGATTATAGATGGGGCCACAGAGGGAAGGGATGGATGATGTATAGTGTGCCTAAGGAGAGCCACCTAGAGAGAAAACATTCTCTCAGGCTTTCACAGAGAATGAACTGGTCTAGAGATGTCCGTGACTCATCTAGATGGATGACACTGACAAAAGTTCTACAAAATGCTGTACATGGTTTCATGGTAAATCTTGAAGGTATTTGATGGACCTTGTCAAATACAAAAGTTACATGTTTTGTTATATAGGTCTTGCTTTAACTTGGCCTTAACCATCTAGCAGAAAAGTATAACCACAAGGCATTTAAAGTAAAGCCAGATTAGTATGTTGAGCTGTAAAAGGCTCAAACCAACAGCTTCTGACATTGTCCGTTCTGGTGATAACCCACTAATATTATAGAACATTGAACCATGCATTAAACTACATTCTCTTAGTTCAACGAGAAGCAGAAATATTTGTACCAAATGTATTTAGAAAAGTTATCAAGTTTGCATCTCGTTCTCAAAACAACTACTATGAAGACAACAGTGCAAATTGTATTAATTATTGTGGTTGTCCTATATGTGTTGTGAAACTGTACCATTGTTATTTCCTATTAAAATAAAATAAATTTACATTTCATGGATGGTTAGTGATTTGGAGCATTTCTTCATGTATTTATAAGCTTCTAGTATTTCTTCCTCTGAGAAGTGTGTGTTCATCTTGGATGCCCATTTCTGGATTGAGTCTTTGAATTTAGGAACACTAATGTTTTTTAGTTCTTTATAAATTATAGATAGAAGTCTTTTGTCAGAATACTTACTAGTTAAATTTTTTTCAAAATTTGTGGGTTGTCTTTTCACTCTGTTGGTAATTTCTTTTTATGTGCAAAGACTTCTCAGCAAGAGCAGGCCCTGGTTCATTCTTTCAAATGTTACATGTGCATTTTCATTTTTGTCCATGAACTGTTTCTCTACCCTGATGTCAAGATTTCCTCTTAGCTTCTCTTCCAGGAGATTTAGTGTTTCTCTTTTAATATTCAGATCTTTAATCGATTTTGACTGTCGTTTAGTACTTGGTGATAGACCTGGGTCAAGTTTTAGTTTTTGGCATGTACAGAGCCAGTTTTTCCAGCACCATTTGTTAAAAAGGCTATCGTTCTTCCAGTAGATATGTTTGGCCACTTTCTTAACAATAAGGTGGCTGAATGTGTTCGTACTTGCTTCTGCAACATCTAGTCTATTCCATTGATCCTCTATTTTTTTGCCATTACCATGTTGATTTTATCACTGTGGATTTGTAGTATAATTTTACATCAGGAATTGTAATGCCCCTTGCCTTACCTTTGTTGCCAAAGTTTGTCTTTGCTATTGCAGGTCTTTCTGTTTCTAAATAAAATTTAGAAATGATTTCTCCAGGTCTTTGAGGTATGTTGATGGCATTTTGATAGGGATTTTATTAAATTTGTATAACAATTTTAGGAGTATGGTCATCTTCGCAATGTTGGTTCTTCCTATCCAGGAGCAGGAAATATCTTTCCATTTTCTGAAATCCTCTATGATCTCCTTTTCCACAGTGCTATTGTAAAATGCATTGCTTCTCTAATTTCTCTCTCAGTGTGTTTGTTATCTGTGTAGAGGAATACTATTGAGTTTGGGTGTTGACTTTGTATCCTACTATGCTACTGAATTTGTGTATTAATTTTAGTAGCTTCTTGGTGGATTTTTTTGTCTTCCAACTATCATGTCACCTGCAAATAATGATAATTTAACTTCTTTCCTTTTATTTCTCTCTCTTGTCTAACTACTGTAGCTAATGATTCCAGAGGTATATTGAATAGGAGTGGCAATAGAGGAAATCCTTGCCTTGTGCCAGATCTGAGAGTAAAAGACTTCAGTGTTTCCTCCTTTAGAATTATGTTAACCATTAAATTGTCATAGATAGGTTTTATCAGATTGAGGTAGAGGCCATCTATTCCAATTTTCTGTAGTACTTTGAACATGAATGAATGTGGGACTATATCAAAAGCCTCTTCTGCATCAATTGAGATGATCATGTGAATTTTGGCTTTGACTCTATTGATACGGGGTATTACATTTATAGATTTGCATATGTTGAACCATCCTTGCATTTTCGGGATGAATCTTACCTCGTCATGGTGTATAATCTTTTTAATGATTTGCTGTATTCTATTGTGAGGCTTTTTTGAGGATTTTTGTATCTATCTTCATGAGAGAGATTGGCCTGTAGTTCTCTTTTTTAGTTGCGTGTTTCTCTGGTTTTGGTATCAGTATAATACTTGCATCCAGGAATGATTTTGGGAGAATCGCTTCCTTTTAAATTTCATCGAAGAGTTTGGAGTGTTGGGATTATATCTTCTATAAATTTCTTGTAGAATTTAGTGGTGAATTCATCAGGATCTGAACTTTTGTTTGTTGGCAGATTTTTTAAAATTATATTTTGTATTTTGTTGGCTGTTATTGGGTTATTGAGAGTTCTTGTATCTTCTTGATTTAGTTTTGGTAAAGTATATCTTTTTAGAAATATGACCATTTCATCTATGTCTTCACTTCTGTGAGAGTAAAGATTCTCAAAGTAGCTGTTAATGATCTTCTGAATCTCCAAAGGTTCTGTGGTAATGTCACCCTTTTCATTTTTTATTCCTTGAATTTGAGTATTTTCTTTCCTCTTCTTGATGAGACAAGATAGGGGTTGTCCATTTTGTTTAATCTCTCAAACAGCTAGCCTTTAGATTCGTGAATTTTTTCCTTGTCTCAATTGAATTAATTTCTGTTCTAATCTTTGTAACTTCCTCCTATTGTTGGGCTTTGGGTTTCATTTATTCTTTCTTTTCTAAATGATTTATATATAGCATTAGAATAGTTATTTGTTTCTGTTCTGTATTCTAAATGTGTGAGTTCGGAGCTATAAATTTCCTTCTAAGAGCTGCTCTCACTAAACAGGTGGCCATTACTCATCCAGATGGCTGACACTGGCAACAAATCTACAAAGCACTGTACATGATTCCAAAGTAAATCCTGAGGGGATGTGACTGACCTTGAGAGATACAAAAAATACATGTTTTGTTATACAGGTCTTGCTTTAACTTGCCTTTCACCACCCAGCAGAAAAGCTTAAACATGATGCATAAAACTTAAGGGTAGTTTAGTATGCTGAGCTGTAAAAGGCTCAAATCAAAGGCTTTCAACATTTCCAGTTTTACCAGTAGCACACTGCAATTATGGAACATTTAACTATACATACAACTACCTTCTGTTAGATCAAAGAGAAGAAATGTATTGTACCAATAACCATTACAATATTTATTATGTCTATACTATGTGCCCTGTATAACTACAATGAGAACAACAACATGCATTGTATCAGTTTTTGTGAATGTTCCACTAGCATTTTTTGAAACTATCCCATTGTAATTTCTTATTAAAAGTAATAAAAAAGATAAGTTATGAGAGAAAGGTATAGTAGAACCTGTGACAGGGAAAGTGTTCAAAGGGAAGTCACAACTGGGACGAAGGAAAGGAGAAAAGAAAAAGAGAAGGGAAATATATATGCATATACACAGGATAGTTTGAGTAATTCAACTGCTGATTTTGAGTGGTCTACACAAGAGTTAATCCATAAATTTTCTCTTTCTTCTTAATTTTTTTGACTAATTTTTCATGCTACATCTGATAATTTGAACAACTAATTTGAAGACAACAATATGTAATACAGCAACCATTGTTGAATTCCTATTTTGTTTAGTGAAATTCTGTGTCATTTCTAATGATTTGTTTTACTATTTTTAATCTTTTTTATGTTCTTTAAAAAAAGATGTAAAATATGAAAAAAAAGAACTGCTCTCATTGCATCCCACAGGTTCCAATAAGTTGTGTATCAATTTTCATTACATTTTGGATAATGTTTAATTTCTTGTTTAAATGTGTAACCCATTGGTCACTGAGGAGGGTGTTGTTTAATTTCTATGTATTTCTGGGGTTCTTTTGTCATTTATTTCCAGTTTCATTGTGATGTTCTTAAGGTTTGTACTTAATTTCTCTTGCAAAAATTTAGTGTTTCAGTTTTAATATTTAAATCTTTGATCTATTTTGACTGTAGCTTTGTGCAAAGTAATAGGAATGGGTCTATTTTGAGCCATCTGAACGTGGAAAGCCAATATTTTCCAGCACCATTCACTGAAAAGGCTGTCTTTCAATGAATATCTTCGGCTTCTTTGTCAAAATAAAAGCAGCTGAGTGTGCTTCTACTTGTGTTTACATCTTCTACTCTGTTTCATTAATTCTTACATCTATTTTTTTTAACCATTTCCACACTGATTTTATCACAGTATCTTTGTAGCATAATTTCCAACCAGGGATTGTGATGCCTCCTGTCTTTCCTTTGTTACCCTGGATTGCTTTTGCTATTCTGGGTCTCTTCTCATTCCTGATGAATTTTAGGATTTTTTTTTTTCTAGACTTGTTAGATATACTACTTTTATTTTAACTGGGGTTGCATTGAAACTGTATAGCAATTTTGGGACCATGGCCATTTCACAATATGAGTTTTTTGTACCTGGGATGAAGAAATATCTTTCTTTTCTGAAATCCTTTTTTATCTCTTTTTTGAGAATTCTATAACTTTCACTGTATAAATCTTTTACTTCCTTTGTGACATTGATTCCTAAATATTTCACTTTTGGGTGTGTTTTCACTCTCTTTCCCTTCCTGGTTTCTTCTTTTTTCCTTCTCTTTAGAATTAAATATCTGATCCTGATATTCTAGGTGATAAGCTTGCATTTATTTAATTAATTAATTTATTTATATTTTTAACAATAATACAGTATTGTCAGCATGTCTCTTGGATGAGCTTCCCTTTTTCTTTTAAGTGTTCTTTGCTTATTGCCTAGTGTTGACCTTTAGGAAATTACAAACGATTATTTGTTTTTATTTGCTTTTCATTCAACAGACAAAGCATTCTTTTAATGTATTTTTGTTTTGATGTCTCTGATAGCCTATTGTGCTTTTCAGTAGCAATTTACTTATTTTTCGTGTTGTTTGTACAATTTCTGTAATATTTACTGGGCTCTAGTTTTGTCTATTTGTTGTCAGAGAAGATAGATAATATGATTCAATTTTTAAAAACTGTTGAGATATATTTTTCACATATGTAGTAGATCCTGGTAAGTACTTTGTATGATGTTGTAAAGAATGTATATTCTGCCAATGATGGGAGAAATTCTCTGAATGTTTAAGAGGCCCATAAATGGCACATGTTATACATTTTTGTAATGTCTGAGTGTCATATAATGTAGTTTAATAGATATTTCACTTTAAAAATCTTAATTCAAAACACATAAGGATGGAAAAGTGCTAGGCCTGGTGGTTCACACCTGCAATCCCAGGACTTGGGAGGCTGAGGCAGGAGGATCAGTGCAAGTCTGAGACCAGCCTGGGCTATAAAAGTGAGCTCAAGGCTAGCCTGAATTGCATAATGAGACCCTGTCTCAAAAAGACAAAGAGAAAAAGAATTAAAGATGGAAATGTATCTACAGAACTTCTTAACTTCTGGCAAAGTTTTACAGGTAGGACAAAATTATCCCTTCTAGGCCATTATGATATGAATTTTTGTAACTGAATACCATTGTTTCCACTAGAATACAACGCTTAATCATATGTATCTCCATCTCTTTGGCTTGCTCTTTGCATTTGGACTGATTTCAATGTGATTTGAGAAAAAATGTATTTCTCTGTTCAGGGCAAATGTAATCATACTGATCTGATACTCTATTTTATTTTTCAAAATATAATTTTTTTGAAATAAAAGCTTGCTGCTTTTTATTGTCAAGAGAATAAAGGAAATTAACAATGATTGTGATAGTGCTTATTTTTATCTTTGAAATAGTTGCTTAGTTTACCAGATATAGGCATTGATCAAACAATAAAAGCACTAACTACTCATTTAAATGAATGGATAGAATTAGTTCAATTGTCTTAGCTAATATATATATATATATATATATATATATATATTTTTTTTTTTCTCCTTTTCCTGATCCCAGTTGTCAGCTATTCTTTCATTTTGAGAAGTTTCTTTCCCTTTCACTCTATCTATTATACCTTTTGGATCTTTTTTACATTGTGTAGTTTACACATGAGATTCTGTTTTATTTTCCTTATGAGTAGAATAATCCATTTACCTATGAAATCCTCTAGTTTATCTTTCTTCATAACTGATTATTATCCTTTTGCATAAAATACCTCATCTTTTTATCCATTCTTTCATTTAAGGACATTTGGATTGTTTCCAAGATTTAGCTGTGACAAATTGTGCTGCTATATACACGGGTGCACATATGTCGCTGTGGTATTATGCTTTTATTTCTTCTGGAAAATAGTCAGAAGGAGAATACCTGGGTTGAATTGGACCTCTAATCCTAGTTTTTTTTTTTTTGTGTGTGTGTGTGTGTGCCTGTGTGTGTGTGTGTGTGTGCCTGTGTGAGGTATTTCCATATTGATTTCCACAATGGGTGTACCAGTCTATGCTCCAACCAGTAGTGGAGAAATGTTTCTTTTTTCACCACAATATGGCTAACATTTTTTTCTTTTTTTTGTCTTTTTGAGACAGGGTCTCGATGTGCAGTTCAGGCTGGCCTTGAGCTCACTTTGGTAGCCCAGGATGGTCTCGAACTCACATTGATCCTCCTGTCTCAGTCTCCCAAGTGCTGAGATTACAGGCGTGAGCCACCACGCCCGGCTTGGCTAACATTTGTTAATGGTTAATTTTTGATGATTTCCATTCTTTTTGGGGTGAGATGGAATCTCAGCATTGTTTTAATTTTCATTTCTTGAATGACCAATGATGTTGAACATGTTTTAATATATTTATTTACCATTTGAATTATTTGAACTGGTCTGTCTGTGTTCATTTCACATGCTCATTTTTGGATTGGGTCTTTGAATTTTGGGGACCTGGTTTTTAAAAAAACTGTTTATATGATCTAGATAGAAGTTTTTTGTATCAGGAACCATTAGCCAATTTTTTTCTCAATTTATAGATTTTCTTTGTTAATGATTTCTTTAGATTTCCAAATAATTTAAAGAAGATGAGATCCCAGTTGCTGATCCTTTGAAGTGCTTCCCATGTAGTTTGGTTTTCGTCCATGAACTTTCTATTACATCAGTGTCTTCAAGATTTCTACCTGCTTTTTTCCTTCAGAAGATTTAATGTTTCTGTTTTGATATTTAAATCTTTGATCCTCTTTGACTTTAGCGCATGTTGGTAGACATGGATCTAATTTTAGTCTTCCACATGACAAAAGCCACTTTTTCCAGTACTATTTATTAAAGATGCTATCTTTTTTTCTAGTAAACATGTTTTTCCCTGTTTTCAAAGATAAAATAGCTGAGTGTTTGTTGTGTCTGCATCTTTTATTCTCTGCAGGAATTGTTCAACATGCACAAATCAATAATACACCAGTCAATAAAGTCAAAGACAAAAACTCCATAATCATCACAATAGGTGCAGAAAAAGTTGTAGATAAAGTCCAATGTTCATTCATGATAAGATCCCTACAGAATTTGAATATATGGTCTTTATTTCAATCTGATGAAAGCCATCTGTGTCAAGCTAATAGCCAATGTCATACATGAACAAAACCTGAAAGATTTCACTTTAAAATCAGGAACAAGACAAAGATGTCTACTACTGCCATTAATATTTAATACAGTTCTGGAAACATCAGCCAGAGCATTAGACAAGAGAGAAATAAGGATAGAAAAGGAAGAAGTGAAATTATCGCTATTTGTAGATACCATGATACTCTATATAGAAGACCCCCAAAATCCACCAAAAACTTCCAGATTTAAGAACCAAATTTAGTAGCATAGTTGAATAGAATGTCATAACTCAAAAATCAATAGCATTTCTGTACACAAACGACAAACATCAAGAGAGAAATTAGGAAACCTTTCACATTAGCTTCCAAAAAATTGAAATACTTAGTAAAAGGCGAAAGATTTATACGATCTGAAGAGAAACCAGAGTATAAAAAATTGAAATACTTAGGAATCAGTGGAACAAAGGGAGTAAAAGATCTGTGCAGTGAAAATTGTAGTATTTAGAAAAAATAGATTGAAGAAGATTTTAGAAAATGGAAAGGTATTCCTTGCTCATGGATAGAAAAACCCATATTGTGAAAATGACCACAGTCCCAAAATTGTTACATAGATTCAATATAATCCTTGTTTAAAAATACCATTAGCATAGCTCAAAGATCTACAGAAAACATTCCTACTGTTCATCTGGAATTAGAAGATACTTAGTGGGCCCGGCAGGATGGCTCAGTGGTCTAAAGCGCCTGCTTGGGAAAGCTTGGGCGGCTTCAGGGACCGCAGTTTGATCCCCGGCACCACATGCTGCACCAGCCCTGCCCTTGGAGCAGGCTGAGCCGGCCATAAAAATGAGTGAATAAACAAACAAAGGTTCTTAAAAAAAAAAAAAAAAAAAAAAAAAAAAAAAAAAAAAAAAAAAAAAAAAAAAAAAAAAAAAAAAAAAAAAAAAAAAAAAAAAAAAAAAAAAAAAAAAAAAAAAAAAAAAAAAAAAAAAAAAAAAAAAGATACTTAGAATATCTAGAGTAATTTTGAGCAATAAATGTAAGGCAGGAGACATCACAATCTCTGACTTGAAATTATGCTACAAAGCTACTGTAATAAAATTAGAACGGTACTGTCAGATTTCTTTTTTAATCAGTGCATATATGTTGTATATAATGTTTACATCTCTTGTGGAAATCGCACTTTTTCAAACCCTTTCTCTTCCCTCCTTTCCTTAATCTATTATTGGTCCCCTCCTGCTGTGAGAAAGGTCTATCTCCTTGCTTCCTATTACCTACCTTTTCTTTCACTCTATGTCTCATATATGAGAAACCAATCAGTATTTTATCCTAACGGTGAGATTTACGTCACTTAACACCATGTTGCCAAGGTGCATCCATTTTCCTACACATAACTCATTTTTTTCTTTTTAATATTAGAGTAGTTCTATATTGTGTGTAACATACACATTTTCTTTACCAACTCATCTGTTGATAGATATATAAACTTTCCAAAATTTAGCTATTGTAAGTCGTAGTTTTATAAATGTGTGTGTGTGTGTGTGTGTGTGTGTGTGTGTGTGTGTGTGTGTGTGCGTGTAGCATTGTAATGGATGTCTTTACCTCCTTCGGGAAGATACTTAGAAGAATACCTCGGTCAAATGGAAATTCTAGTTTCAGTTTTTTGAGGAATTTCCATACTGATTTCCATTGTAGTAATATTAGCTTGCCTTCTCTCCAGCACTGTAGGTTT